>JBAHVQ010221429.1:0-11060 GCA_036872915.1 Nanipora kamurai
TGCTTCTCGTGTCAAATATTCACTTTTAAAAGCACCAGCAGCGACGGCTGCGACACCCCTTTAGCTCGAGTAAACGCCTAGTAAGCGTCTTGTTTTTTATTAATCAGGCAAGTCTTGCATTGTCAGTGGATCGCGTATAGGCTTGAAACTTGGGTAAGCAACGAAAAAAAGTTTGCTGTGCTTTATCAATTAGAAAATGCTTGAGTCCCAGACGGGAATCCAACCGGTAACCTTCTCATATCCTATAAGTTGTCCTAGTCATTCTCTCAACTGAAAAGGTTGAAAATTTCAGTCACTGAAGTTTTTTTTCCCATCTGAAAGGTTCATCTACTGATGGAAAAGACAACTTTCGCTCTAAAATTGATCGAAACTTAAATGCGTTTGGATTGATGTTTTTAATTTTCACTTTGGTAACTAATTTTTAATTTTAAACTTTTGGTCCCTAATACCGAACCACAAAAACCTGGAATTAGGAAAATTGAAATGATTGAAATTTCAGTCGTTAGATTTTGGAGAGTTTCTCGGAAAAAGATTCAGATAGCAGAGTGAAGGTTACATATATGAAGGGTTTTGGTGTAGAACTGGGATGCAAATGCCTTTTAAGAAACTTCCGTTTTAGAATATGAGTTGCTGTTCGTATTTCAAAGCGACTTTTTTATTTTGATGTACTCGTGTTGGGTAATTGTAGAACAATAAGTAATTCTGTCTTCACTGTGCTTGAAGATACGGCGTCTGATAGTGAGGGAGATGATACCGAGTACCAGAGACAAGGCAGACTACAAAGAGCGCAGTATAATCTCGAAAAGCCGAGCAAATCCGCAACTCATGAAAAGAATTCCGCAGAAGGAGGTACCCAAGATAGTGGCGAATTCAGGTAGAGAATCGTGATGGTTCTTGTTGTGGTTTATGTGCAGTGGATTCCCTATAATCAAATAGTTGTTCTGGAGATTCCCAATATAATATTAGAAATTGAGGATGAGCCTGTAGGTTGAAATAGACCAAAACACAGTAAGTTTTAAAGCGACTATAGAATAAGCTTGTAGTATCACCCGCAGGAATTGATGAAATTCTTTTTTGGCGCTTAGTATTCAATCAGTGTATTGAATGCTTTCCAACATCGTGAATATTACACATATTTCAAATGCGTTTTGACAGCTCGAGTTTACAGGTATCTGTTTCACTCAGGAAACCTAAAACATTACGGGATATTGTTTTTTACTTCTTTTTGAATGTTCTCATTTAGTTGCTCTAAAATGCTGAAAATGGGTACTTTAAAATTTCAAATAAAATCGAACGCTCCTAGAGAACTTTCCACTTAACATTCCTAGCCCCCCTTCCAATAAAAACCCTCAGATCACAAGATGCTTCGTTGTATTTTTGTATTTGTTCGAAGTTTTTAAATCTGTCTTATTTGTCAAATAGTGAGAGTGGAAGTAGTAAGTTTGATGACGACATATCAGAGGACGGCGACGTTTTGTCTCAAGTACGTTTGTAACATTTCCAGCATAATTATATGTTCTGGATAAGCTTAGTGGTAGGCAATTTCTGATATGATCTTTTTCGAAACTTAGCCTTTTTCGAACGAGGCTTTTTCAAATGAGGCTTTGTCGAAACGAGGTTTCACCTGAAATGAGGTTTGGTTCGAAAACTTTCATGTGAACGTTCATGTGATCATCTTCATGACAGGTTTCACATCAGGCCTCCTTCCAGAATGGACGAAAAAGGCAAGTCGGAAATGGCCTATTGTGACACCAATTAATTTGTGCGCAATCTTTCCACAACTTTTGAAAAATTGTAGCTATTTGACGTGATCTATTACTTAATTGATAATGAATGAATTAGCTTAATTAATTGATACATAACTTAATCAAAAGATAATTAATTAACTTTATTTGTTTAATTATTAATTCTTTTGTTCATTCTTTCACATTTGTAATAATTTGTTTACTCGTTTGTGTATTGATTAGTTTATTTTATGTTGTGATTTGTTCATATATATGTATGGATGTATTTGTATGTTTTTTGTTTGTTGTATGTTTGTGTATTTACAAATTTGTACATTTATTTGTATATTTTATCCAGGAGTCCTCCTTGAATCTATCAGAGAAGCTCATTGCGTATATCACACAAAATAGCGAACTTTACCGTAAAATTTTAAAGTACGAGGTATGTACAATAGTCACTTGGCGTCATGCCCTGTCGATTTGCTCTGGAAGGATTTTGCCACACATTTGACGACTTGTTCAAACCTGTGTGGGGAAGCAAATTTGAGTTACGCAAATGGCTTACATAAAACCACTCGTGTATACGACATAGAAGTCGTCAGACCATGACCATTAAACTTTACCGGTGAGAAAGGGACTGTAGATTTCAGTTTAAGTTTCGAGTGTACGTGCAAAGTATTACTTGTAATATATCCAATTCATTGTGCGCCAAATCATAACATTTTCCCTGCTCTCAGAGGTTTCTTTTTGTATTTTTAGTGCTGAGAGAAAGGAGGGAGACCTTTCATTACATTTGTTGATCCAGATCGTTATTTTAATTATTAAAGTTTTTCTCTGACGTTTCAATTTCCTGTCAGTACACTCCAAAAAGACCGAAGTAGTAACTCCATAAGCTTCACCTTGTAATCGACTAAAGCCAAATCCTTCTCCCAGGGGGCAGCCACATAAGTGTAAAACACCCGTATTTTTTTCGTGTTGATAGCACGAGGTGGCAGTAGTAACAGATTTCTGGTCTATTTTAGTTCATGAAAGCTCATTTCTAGGGCAATAATATTCCTGAATAATGAAAAACTAAATCAACTGTTAGATTAACGAAACATTGTTCTTGGATAACCCTATGATTTGTTGAAAAACCTTCGGATGTAAAGAAAAAAGAAAAATATCAGGAGTTTCGGTGCGGTTTTTGGACTAAACGGTTTAATTCATGTAATAACTTCATTAACCGACGACCTTTTCTGAAGAATAGGTAAACTGAAAGACCACTTTCTCTGGTTTGTTTGGGATAAGGAAACCTGTCTTAGGTAAACAAAACTTGACGTAAAATGATGAAGTATTTTAGTTTTTAAGCTTTTTATAGCGTTGTTCTCGTGAAAGTGATTGGGGTATACCTACAGTACACGCCAACCCCCTTTTTGTCTTCAAATTTCAATTTGGAATTATCGTTTCGGTCATTTACGAGTTCGATGTATTCTTACGGAAACCATTTTCGTGGATGATGAAGATTTGTGGAAAAAGTCGATATGTTGCCTCAGCGTCCTGCAGACGCGATTACCCGCGTGGAAACACGCGGCGCGAATCGTTGTGGTTTCTCAGAGGTCTCAGTTTTCTTCTGGGTAATATGTGGCAAATATTGATGACATCCTAACCCGAGATTCACGTACCAACTTTCCAGAAAGCATCATTCCAAATAAATTTGTAATGTGAACTAATCGTCCAATATATTTACCTGTTTGATATTTATGTGAAAAGCATTGTTTGTTTTATCGCCAAGGGCCTTGCGACGTTTGTGTTCCATTATCCTGGCGTTCACATTTCGGCGAGTTTTTCTAATGTTAGTGGTTAGGCATTCTACAGATTTTATATTGTAGATGGCTCTTGATCTGCACTGAATTGATATTAAATCTATCTCTTTCATTAAGTAATTTTTGGTTTGTGTGCACCATGGATGTTGTTTGGTCGAAGGATTCGTATAGCAGAGTTTCTGAAGTACCTTTAATGTAGCCTTTTCTTTCTTTTCCGTTGCAATTAGATTAGCTAGTTTCGGTTATTGATTTAGTAAGTTTTCAACTTCGTAGTTATTTCTCTTGAAAACGGCTTTCAGTGTGTATTGTGTACTGTGCAAGGCTTCTGTCGAACTGCAGAAAACACGGGCTCTTTTCACTAAAGTCGTTACAAAAGGCAGCTATAATGTGAAACTGGATGGCAGTAGTCATCCTGATAGGTGGTCTGTGCTCGTTGCCTTTAAACTTTTTCAACCGACAGTCATTATTCACTTCTTTGATAATAGTTTCATTACAGGAAACCGAAACGTCAGAAAAACACTTAAATAGTTATAGGTATACCACATGAACTATTTTTGACTGCCTAACTTGGTATTGATTACCTTCGCAAATACGGAAAATTTCGTTGCAACCTTTATTGGAAAGTTGGAAATGTTTCTGAATACTTCCCTAAACTTGCTGTAAAAATTCCCAAACTTCCTGTTTTGAAAAAAGAGTACTCTTGGAAGCACGAGATGCCAAAACTAGCAAAAACTGTTTAACAACCATAAGGTAAATTTGATAATCTTTTTTATTTTTAGCCCATTTCCTTGGCCTCTCTTCAAGAAATGTTAAAAGATAACGGAATTAAATGCTCTAATGAAAAACTGAAGGACTTCTTAGACGAACAGGTGAGTGTCATACTTGATGCAAATTTTACTTTAGTTTCCAAGTGGCTGGCTTCTTAGATCTGCTTTCGTTTTCGCACGATATATACTACAAAACTTTGTCCAATGAACGGCAGTTAATAGGTTTGAATGTATCTAATGACCTATTTCACTCGGGTACTCAGTGAATATTATGTTTGTGAAAATTCGTCATGTGCATGTTGGTCTCAAATTGATTCTCTCTAAATGGTCCAGTTGAAGATATATGCGAAAACTTTAAATAATAAAGAAAAACACGTTCTACAGTTTTTCCGTATCTTACTCAGTTGATGAGATATTTCAATTTGTTGGATTAGTGAATGAAACAATGCGTGGCGTCATATGATTGATACAGCATTTTGGCCAATTCGAAAGTAAGTTATATCCAAGATTATTCGACAAAATTACTTGAAATCTTTTACATTGGTTCAGTTCATAATACTGAACAGCTCCATGTCAAAATGTCATGGTAACAAATCAGTTCCCAGGTCCATATCTATAAAGTGTAATTCTTTCGTTTTTATGCTGTTTAGTTCATAACCATTTTTTGTTTGTGATAGGTCAAACATCAAAAATTATCCTACACTTTGAAGCCAATTTATCATTTCGTATTAGCCTGAGGATGGTTCTGAAACAGAATTCAAACATATTGCTTCGGTAATTTTATACACCATGTAAAAGAAAGGACAGAAAACCTTGTTCTGTCACAGTGGAATTTTGAAAAATTCTGTTTTAATACATGACTAGAACATCAATATTTTGACATGGAGACGTTCGGTATAACGAACTAAGCCAGTGTATAAGATTTCCAGTGATTTCGTTGAATAATCTTGGACATGTAACGTACTTTCGAATAGGCCAAAAGATTGTAGCAATCATATGACGTCACAGATTGTCTTATTAACATATCAAACAAATTGAAATATCTCGACAACTAAGTGAGAAACGGAAAAACTGTAGAACGTGTTCCTTTATCATTTGAAGAGTTCCTTGGAATAATATGAACTCAATTTTCGTTTCATATACACTTTAAAGTAAATCACTTTTATATGCAACCAGCCACAGAAAAGCTAAAGGGTTGGTTACTTTAATCCCTGTAGATTAAAGTGTCTATGACATGAAAATTAAGTTTGTCTTTAAGTTTGTCTGTTTGAGAGAACTGTTGAAATTATAACGCAAAGTCGTTTACACTTTTTCCATATCTCACTTCGTTCTTGAGATCTGAAGACTTATTTGATATGTAAATAACACCTTGCAACGTCAAAGTGTATAATGAGTGGTGGTACAATTAGCAAAATTGTTAAAGATATCGAACAATGTCACACATGGAACTGTGAATCTAGGTGTACTTGCCACGCAACACTAAACGGACCAAGCTCTTTGTAATTTCATAGAATAGTTTCACAGATATGTGTGATTTTTTAATAACTAATTATGCACCGTGACGTATGCAAGGTGTTATTTCCAAATCAAAGAAATCTTATTATCTCAAGAACGAAGTGAGATAGGGAAAAAGTGTAAAAGACTTTGCGTAGTAATTTCAGCAGTTTTTTCAAACAGACAAACTTAAAGACAAACGTACTTTTCATGTCATAGACACTTTAAGAGGTCTTTGGAATAAAGTAAACTTAATTTTCGTTTCACGTACACTTTAATCATGATTAGTGCTTAGTTTTAGCAAGTCGGGATCAAAGGATAAGAATTTAACTACGTTTTAATCACTGGCTAGCTTAATCATGATTAAGAGTTTTATACAACCAGAACCTGGTGCCTGCCTGTATATTGAGAACTTCAAAAAAAGAAATGAAATGTAAATAAAAAATTACCCGAGCTATGTGACGTTTTCGGTCTTGATTCATCAGTTCTTATTTTCTAAATCGATGCATTTAGCTTTGCTTCGGTGGTAGTGTTGTTTTCAGTGTTAAAAATGTTTAATTTCGGCTCGAGGTGGAAAATGAGAATGCCGAGCGGACAAATAAATTGATGCTCTTTCTTTATATTTTACTTCTACGCTCTAGAGACAAAGCTGGTGTTATCTCTCAAAAGTTAGACTTTTGCGGTCCACAATTTACTGGATTTGTTTCCCTTTTCTCGTTTTTTAGTGTATAACATTCACAGAACCTCGTACAGCTAGACCAAGGAAAAAACAGCGATATGCGCAGCCCAAATCTCGGAAGAATAATTAGAAATATTTAATATTTATTTTGATAATTAATTTTAGAATTAATATTTGTAACTCTAATTATGCAAGCGGAGATACTCGGAACACGAGCTGGAAAAGCAACTGGTCGAATCATCACTAATTAAGCTCAAATATGGATTACCCACTCCGCACTGAGGGGGTTATACACTTGGTTTTCTTCTACAAATGGAAACTGACGTATTACAGAATTTAATTTGTTTTGGTGAAATATAAACCGGTTTTTATTCAAATGTTATAATAATCGAGAGAACGAGCTGTTCTTTCAGTCCTACATAACATAGTCGCCCATAATCAACTAAATCTGCCACACAGCATACGAATGGTTCGATATCGTTGCAAACTACTGCACTTTTGCTTACCTCAATAATAGAGCATGTTATGCAAGATGGTTAGGCTTGACTTCTCAGCCAGGCTCTCATGGAGATATTTAAGGTCCAATGTAATAAACTTGTATATTATTTTTCTTTTGCGGGTAGGACTGTTCTTTACATTTATGGCATGGGAAAAGGCTACGTATAACTTCAAATACAGTTTCTGTTCCTTCCTTTTCAGGTTGCAAGTAAAGTGGGTGGGCAGTCTTCTCATTTTTAATTTTGACCCTACTGATACGATGCAGTATATTGATTTCATCATTTCAAAATCTCGCCCGATGATTGCAAAACCGAAATGTTTATCAAAGAGAAATGTTTGTCAACCCTCTCAATGACATTTCTTATGTTGACAGTGGAATCAGTATAATTCCTTGAATATATTCTTCATGAAATCAGAAGCCTAGTTGGTCTCTGAATCTCAAGCCACACTTGATTTGCTCATTGTTGACCGAAACGGCTCAGAACAGCCCTTGTCATTATTTTACTCTAACGCCAGAGGATTTTACTCGACAAAGGGACAGTCCTCGGTTAACAATGGGCTTAATTTCCTTTTTCCTGTACAGGATGTCCCGGATTGGACGGATAGACCACCTCTTTGAATCCCGAACCCTATGGTCGGGTTCAAAGAGGCTGGCCTGTATATTACCAATTGGTCTGTTCGTCCTTTACATGGCGGATGATTGCAAAGGCGATACGTTTATAACCTGGTTCATGCTTGTCGCAAGAATTGGTTGTAAGAATCTTAAGAACTGAAATCATTTGTATTTGGAGGATGTAGCCGCAGACAGTCTACTGCTGGATTTTCGTCACAAGCATGAACATGGAATGTGCCTTTGTTGCAAAGTCGACATTCTTGCTCTTTTCTAACCCAGACTTTTACTTTTCTTTTAAAAAGACGTGGTCGTAATGTGCTTGATAATCTGGGGTATTCTAGCGACAAGTGAGAACATTGTTGGCATAACCGTAAATATCTGGATACGGTTGTTCGAAAGGGACGATTACGTTAATCCAGGATTAGTGAAAACTTTGTGGATGAAATACTCCTAATGTAGGAAAGGATGTTCAAAGTTTTCTGTTTAGATATCATTCAAATATTGAAAGGTTTTCTTCTAGAAAGTTTGAATTAAAATTACTAAGCAGAACATGTCAAGCAAAAGAGTTAAATTTTAAAAAGTTAAATTTTAACCCCAGATTAGCGGTAATCGTCCTTTGAACAACCAGGGCCTGCGACACAGGCTGCATGGCTGTTTTTAAAAATGTACAAAAATGGGGGGTTTTTTGTGACTTTGACAGACCATAAAATGTCTGGGTTTGGAGAAAATAGGACAAAATGAACAAAATATTTCCCTCGGGAATGTGTGAACTTTTTTAAGTAAAAAAAAATTGGGGTGATTTACACTTTAATGCTTTTTGCTTGAGTTGCATCGCCTGCAAGAGTCCCACTTAATAAAGAGGATACTTAGTAGACTGCAGTAGAGGTTTTATGCAACCGGGGCACCAGACCTTCTCAAAATTGTTTTTTGTTTGACACTGGCACAGTGGCGGACTGGCAAACCCGGATACCGGAGAACTTGTCGGTCCCTCCTTTTGGTTTTGGCGTTTGGCTTTATTGTGCTCTTGGACCCTGGGAATAAGAAGAAAACAAGTAGTTGATGTACCAGTACTTCCGAAGTTGTATTTCCTCTGTTCGATACCTCCATAAGTCGTAAGTAGTACGGTTGCACTTCTATCGTCTAGACATCAGTCACCATTTAGTATAAAAATTTTAGAAAAAACTGGCATTCCCTTAAAATTATTGGTACGATAAATGGCGCGCGCATTTGTCGCACCGGTTACTACAGTCCTACATGTTACTGACGTCCTCATGTCATTTCAGCAAACATGGAACTGTGTTTTGTTGCACTGTTACTATCAAAATTACAAAGTGGCATTTTTGTCACCAGTTTGACCTGTACAAAAATTGTTTTTTAAAAAAAGACATACGCTTTCTTGTGAAAGCAGCCGACAATATCAATTCTGACGACTTAACGCGTTGGAGAATGTTTGCTAGCCGTCTGATATATACTAATCTCCCACATGAACCAAATTTGTGTTCAGCATTCAGTAATGTCAATTCTAGCGTCATTTGGTCATTGCATGATTATGTTTAACAATACTTTTAAAAATTTACGCATTGAAATATGAGGTCTGGTGTATTAAAATTAGCTGGATTAATTATCCTGTGAATATTAACAGCTTGTTGCACCGTCAGCCTGAACAATGGTTGCCCAGGGATCTCTAAGAAGCTTTCGTTGCTTAGCATAATGCGGTATCCAACATTGACAAAAAGATTGAATATGGACCACGTAAACTATTAAGTTGAAGCGGTGAAGCATCCTGAAGATAAATAGACTGAAGTAACACGTACTGTGATTACTGCGCAATAAATCAGACGTCCTTCTTTGTCATCTTAATGTGCTTAAAATGGGTACGACCGTTGAAAGAGATCTGAAAACACTTCGTACTTCAAAGGTATTTACACATAATATAGATGCACATATGGTCCAAGGGGTTAAACGAGACAACGCAAAATATCGTCAGTAGGAGTACAACATATTGCTAAAACTTCTTATCAAATTACATATTCAACTTAACATTTTTTTTGTGCTACAATACATTTGCTCCTTAACCTGTCAACTAGAAGCTATAAACCCACATGTAGGTTTTACTCCACCTTGAATAGGTTTATGTATCTGCACGATCGACTTATGCTGCAGGCTCGCGGACAAAATAAGGTGTAATTCGTGTAAATTGCATGTGTTTGATTTACGAAACTGATTGAAAATCATTCACGTATCAAAACCTCAGGACGTAATGATTCAATTGACGTCGGCGACACTCTCTCGACATTTCAGATTAATTAGTGGATAATCCTAGATGTTCTCAAGGTCGTTAACGTAGAAAAACTTTCTTACCCCATAAAAGCAAAAAGCATCAAACATATATAGAGCCATCTGAGAGCACTTAAATTACACGCCAAGGTAAATTTCTACTTGTTCAAAGCTGATTGTTCTATAATCATAATCTCCACTGCAGTTGGTCTATTGTAGTTTGCATCCTGGAATATATTCAGATTCCCTTACTGCATACCACTAACGTTTTCCAAATGGTGACAGTACTTTGGTATTAATTTGCCAAGGTCAATGTTAGACAGTTTCACCCATTAGAGGGAGAGCTGCATTAGGAAAGGGTTAATATGGAAAGAGGACATGTAGCCCTTTCTAGACAATAGTGGATTACAATTTTTAGCTAGCATTAGAGCCTGCTGACTTCTGTATTGGATCTTCAACAAACAGTTAGGTATTATACCTTTTTAAGATGTTGGTACACCATACTGAAGAAGGTACTGTATGATACTGAACTGTTAAATAAATGCTTCGAGTACAAAAGTTGTTAGTCCCTATTAGTTACAGATCTATTAATAAAGTTAACTGAGTGCAAACTGTGATACTCAAGATCCTTTTAGTCTAAATCATCAGTTGGTAGACACCTTATCACCTATTTTCTCATTTGTATGTATATATATTTATATTATACCAGTATATATATGCTGGATTGTACATAGTGTAAATTTTAATTTAGGAGGTTGTGATGATACTCCAACAAGCAGAGGGCAGGGTCCCTTAAAGGTATCTCCTGAGAGCTATGGGAGTCTTGGTGTTTTCAGTTAGCCTTTGTGAATTCTATGCACTAACTCTTTCAAGACGATGGTATCTACTTAATATTTTACTTCAACTACTGTAACAACAAAAGATTTTACTCTTCAGTGGAAGAACAACCATCAGAAAAAAGTTAAACATGTATGATAAAAAAAGTAAAGGATAAAACATAGTCTGAAAATTAACATCTTGAAACTTGAGAAACAAGTTTAAACAAGAAGAAGACAGGTGCGGTAATATTTGGACTTTATTGCAAAGCCATTGTCAAACCAACTAAGTTTACAAAACATGCTGAGATCTGTATATACATAGAAGATGATGTCATCACTTATTTACATGCTGAGAAGATAATTAAGAGCTTAAGAGGGTGATAATAGG
>JBAHVQ010221450.1:0-11057 GCA_036872915.1 Nanipora kamurai
TTGGGTTTTCTTTTGTTTTAACCTGTTGCTTATTACCTTCTGCGTGTTACCATTCCCTTGAGGCCTCTGCCGGGTCCCACCCATTTTCGGTTAACTGATCGACGTTCTAAAGTAAAAAATGACTACCCATGATTTACATATCATTAGCTAGTTTGTCATCGATTTTTAAATCCTATTGGTCATCTTTTTCTCACATTATTTCTTCTCAATATAAAACGCCACCTGTTTTTCTCCATTTTACGTTTCACTCCGACGAAGGGCCTTCGCTCGAAACGTCAGTTTAAGCATTCGTAAGTTCCTGTAGTTTCCCAAACCTTTTGATTTTCTACCAAATGCTTTTTCTTTCTGTTTGGAAATGATGGACAGTCGAGAAGGAAAACTCATTCTCGTGGTGATACATGTGCTAAACGCTTTGATTCTGCACCAACTGATATTCTGGACGTGAAAAATAACAGCTTTTATTGCTGGCTGATGAAATTTGTAATGGAAGTTCGGGAAAAAGATTCCTCCAGGAGAGGTCTACCCGCCAAACACACTCTACCAACTTCACTGTGGGAGGCAACGATACTGTAGAGATGAAGGCTGTCCCGAGTTAGATTTATTCTTAGCGAATAATTGAAGCAAGTTAGGGATAATCTTGAAGCCGAGATGAAGCGGACTGACATCCACTGGGTTGTGGTTGTTAAAAAACAAGCTGGGAGTTTTAGCAAAGAAGAGAAACTTCTGCTGTGAAACAAGGATTTGCTTGGGAAGTGGACACTGAAGGTACTTGTCAAACACCATGGTATTTTAACCTTTCGCTCCGCAATGGGAAAAAGCAGAGATAGCTAAAACTATGATCAATTATCATTAAGTACATTGAGTGATGGACGCGAGAAGTAGTTACTGGCAAAGAACGAGTTTGCGTGTTTAATTAGGGCATTCAAACACAATGAAACATGATGAAAACGCGATGCGGCACGTCGAAGTGTTTTTATTGTTTCAGAGAGTTTGGATTCCCTGATGAAACATGAAAAACAAGTTCTTTACATGGTTTCTCAAACAAACACCTCCAAAATTGGAAGTTTTCATGAATCTAAAGAAAAGTGGACTCTTGGGTTCTCTTCACTGTGACTTTCAAACATCAAGTTCATGTCTTGATCATCTGAGAAATGTTCATGGAAAACTCGAACGGTTTTCCATTCAAACTAATCAATATTTTCGAGGAAAATAGGGGTCAAAGAGTGGTTAATTTATTCGAGTGTTTTATCGTCAGTGGTATCAAAACAACGTCTAAGTGCTCATTTCCTTTGTGTTTTCCTCATGACTTATTAATAAGTTTGAGAGGCTTATCTCATTTGAGAAAAAGAATTGGCAAAGTGGGCTGAAAGACCAAACGTAGAAGCCAAAGAAAGTGAAACATCATGCCAATTATTTATTTATTTATTTATTTATTTATTTATTTATTTATTTATTTATTTATTTATTTAATTATATAACTTTGCCTTGATTACAGTCGATTGCTACTGAGTCAAAGTACAAGGCTAGGAACACCGCAACAGTTAAAACCAATTACTGCGGATCCATTACTACAATAAAAAATTATTTCGAGATTGCATTATAACAACGTTAGTCTAGGAATAAATTACTGGAAGAGGTCTAAAAATAGCAAGTTGGGGGTATACATAGATTACGGACAGAGTTACATTTGATACAGATTGATTTCCAAGAACGTGGGTCATCAGAGTTGTAGGCAGAGCGAACAGCAGAGTAATACAGTTCTTTTACTTTAATCTTGGGTTTAGTCTTCCTGGGTAGAGTGATTTCGTCCAGTAAGATGTATCCATTGATGGCTTTAAAGAAGAATACCATATCCAAATATTGGTGCCAGTAAGATAGAGGGAGTAGGTTTGTTTCAATCAGTCTGTCTTTGTAAGAGATTTCGCTTTGAAAAGGAAGACGTGGAATGTATTTTGTCGCGCGACGTTGAACCCGTTCAAGTTGTTTAATAAGTTCCACTGACTGTGGAGCCCAAACTTGCGTTGCGTGTCCAAGGTGCGAACGAACAATTGCCAAGTAGATGGTACGTCTGATGGTGATGACATTAACATTTTTTGTATTTCTTCTCACGTACCCTAAAATATTGCTGGCTTTCGCTGTTTGTGAGTGGACATGCTTCTTCCACGATAGGTCAGAAGAGATCCAAACTCCAAGGTCTCGTTCATCTTTGCAGTACGCAAGTTCGGTCTTCCCCATTGAGTATGGGATCTTTACGCATCGTTTCTTCCTTGATATAATCTGAGCCATGCATTTCTTATGATTAAATAAAAGGTTCGAAGACACCAACCACTCATTTATACTTCCCAAGTCCTGTTGCAGCGAGGTGTTGTCAGCTTCTGTTGATATACACTTGAACCATTTTGTGTCATCAGCAAAGGACGCTATCGTAGATGAGTAAACAGCGTTAGGTAGATGATTAACATATAGAAGGAATAGCATCGGACTGAGAATGGATCCTTGTGGTACACCAGAGGTCACCGGTAAAGGTGGAGATTTTGAACCCAACACTGTGACTTGTTGCTGATGATTTTTAAGGAAAGCTTTAAACCAAGACAGTAGACTGCCACGAAAGCCAAAGTGATATAATTTCTTAATCATCTTATTATGACGTAGTTTATCGAATGCTTTAGACATATCGAGGTATGTTGTTCTCTATCGAAGCTTGTGTGGAACAATAGATGCTTTGAAGTTTAACGTGACACAAAAGGGGTCTCTTACGGGGAACCTGGGATTAATCAGATCATTACTAATTTACAAAAAGCCGATGGCATGCGTGGAATATCCAAATGTTTGTTAATGAGTAATGAGACAAGTAGTGTCGACAATAGGACGATTAAGAAATGAAGTTTGACGACAAGAATATATTTAAGAAATTTAATAGTAATACAAGCTAAAATGTTTAAAGAAGAGCCTGATCTTTCAGCTGCTTTTTCGCAGTGACCATTCGAATGCAATTTAATCTCCTTTGCTAATCATCGTAGATGTTGTGCAGTATAAGCAGGTTGTTCATTTTAAAGGCAGACGCTACACGTTTGAAAACCCTTTACGAATTCCTTTTAAAAATTACATAGTTCCTGCGAAGAATCTTAAAACAGACCACCTGGACGAGAGAACTGATTGACTGACACATTGATTTTCGAGTTGTGTGATTGGTGAATTTATTTTGACGGTTTATTTGGACCTGAGTTGACAGGTCAAAATATATTGACCAATTACACAACTCGAAAATCAATGTGTCAGCCAATGAGTTCTCTCGTTTCTGAAGTAAATCGGTCAAACTTGTCAAATTGAGCAGGCTATCAATGCCACCAATCAACAAACACAATCTCAAAATTTTGGCCAACGAGTTTGCCGGAATAAGAGGCAAGCATGTCAAAACACAACAAAGAGATTCGCCTTTGCCAAAGAAACCTGCGTAACAGCTAAAAATCGATCCATGGTTGAGATCTCCGCTTCCATCGACAAATGACCAACGTCTGATTGATAGCAAATACTATGCAATATTGCGTACACATCCTTCCTTAGTTTATTTCCCAACAGCAATTTCTTGACGTAAGTGTGACCGGTTTAACTGACGCTAGATCAGCCACTGATCAGAAATGTCTTAACAGGTGAAAGTTGTTAAAATTTCATCAGAAAAATACAAAAGTGAAGAGATGCACTTGAATGAAATTGTTAGAATTGAGAAATGATTCTCGTAATTCCAATTCAGAATGGAAAAAAAAAAAGATTTTTTTCTGGAATATCCCTAATGTAAAATTGCAACATTTGCTATGGAAACCCCGTTCCAACAATCTCTAATTTTAGCAACGGCACTCATGCTGCACCTCTATTGTTTCTGTTAAAAGTACTTGGCATTCTTTAAAATAAATTATTTCTATATTTCTAAGTTTATATTTTCTTATTCTCATCATTTACAACATGATTTACAATATGGTTTTGCTCAAAATTATTTTTAACAAGTTACCAAATGCACAAATTTCATACCCAAAAGAGCAATGAATTATTCAACTCAGGCTTGCAGAACGAACACCAAACAACTCAGTATTTTCTTTGAAGGAACAAACGTTTGGAATTCTCTGCCCACTAGTATTGTGAATTCATAGAATTAATTTTTTTTCGGGAAAAGAATGTCCGATTTAGTAATCAATCAAACTAAGTTTAACTTTCTTAAGAAGATCTTTGCTCAAAACGTCAGAATTTTTTATACATAAATTCGACTGTCTACCAACCTTTTAACTTTCTTACTAAGCTCTTATCATGTATCATTAGTCTCATTATTATTTCTTTTTATTCAATGTGAATCAAATGACGAAACCCCACTTGTACAAGCATGTTGGTTCCTGCATGGTGGCCTCACCATTGTACGCATCACCATACTATTTTTGTGTCTCCTCCGAAGGAAGAGATACCTTGTCATCAAGTGAGTTTGTATGTTTGGTATCAACACTGGCATGTAGTACCTAACATGAGGTATCTTCCTTTAAATTTATTACCTATAAATTTCCAATATGGCGCCGTATAGGAGTGCGAATTGCTGTCAGACGAAAATTCTATTCTTGCCTAATTCTAAGGCATGGTATCAATTTTTTGAAATAGTCTGATTGATAAAAATATTTTATCTTAGTATTTAGTTGGAAAGTAAATTGCAGAGGGTTCGATACAAATGTGGCACAGAAGATAGGTTAGCATTCAAGTCATCGTACTTTAATAGAAGTTTAAGTAAGTATGGCGAATCTGCTGAATCTCCCTGCGGTAGTTATGACGCCTATAAGTGAGCCAGACCTTCATGGAACGCCTTCAACGTTGCATCTAACCGTAATAACGGAATTCTCTCGGGAGTCTTGATCTCTGCAAAGAGGTCCAGCCCTGCTAACCGTGCTGGCTCGCCTCCGTAGAAACACCATCATATAAAGACAGAGGCAGAGGTAGGTGTTTCATTTGAGGGAGGGCCAATTGCTAATAGAAGAAGGACGAAGGGAATTCATTTCGCCGACTTTCCGGGAAAATTTCAATGTTAAATAATGAAATATATAAAGAAATATTTCTGTATTTTGATGTTATAGAATTTCATAAAGAATCGAAATTTCTTATACATCGAATTTGTTAAGCAATGTAACTAACACATATTTATCCGCAGGGCTATCTGAAAGCATTGGGCAGCTTATGCTCATTGTTAAAAATGTTGGGGAGGCCTAACCCTCCCTTAGTCCCCTAATCTGCCCCTCTATATTTAAGGTATACCCCTGATGCAAACATTCTGTCTTTTGACAATTATCTCCTAAAGAGGTAAATAAACCCAGAAATTATCTTTGAAATTGCAGGTTGTAATGTTTGGTTTTGAATTAATTAATAGTATAGCACGTGAATGAAATTTTCAGGGTGTTTCCTTTGTAATATTTGCAATTTCTACTGTAAATATTGAAGGACACAGATAACCTGCCAGTGTAATGGCAGACAGGAGTAGACACATTTACGCGTTTTGCGGTCCTATTTTTATGTAATTGTTATTGTTTTTATAAAATTAAATGTAGCTGATATATATTTCGGACCCAAAAATGCCATTGAATAGCTCATTTTTATTTTCTTCGATAAGTCGTTTAATATCCACGCAACTAAAGCCGTATGAAACTATCTAGCAGACGTAATATTAAAACTTGTCACACTTTTATTGGGTACAGGTGCATCTCCTGCATAATACTACATACTAGGAACGACCACAAAATGTGATGGCATGTTTGTCGCATCGTAACCAGGGAATTTTTATATAGAAATTTTCGGGAATTTATTAACAATCTTTGTTACTTTGTCGCGTATCCCTTTGTCACCAAAAGCGATAAAGAGACACAACGGTGTGTCTCTACTTTAACGACGAAAGCAGTGATGAAATAAATTCAACGCTGTCACTTAAATATATCGTTTAAAAGGTTAGAAATGTAGCTACATATACCCTATTTGGAACAGAAAGAACGGATTATTTTGAGTTATGTCTATTTAAGTGATGTAAAAAAGGTTTTTCTGTTCATTGTTTCTGTAGCAGGAACTTATACCCTTTTATCACATTGTCTTGACTATAGACCAGTTACATAAATGCCGCAATGCATCAGTATATACGCATAGCCTCAACTTCATAATTTTGAATTCGATTGGAAAAACACAAAATCTCAGCACAATGGTGAACATGAAATGAATTCAAAAGAATGAAGTTTATGCTATGCTTGTATAATGATGACCTGGGGTATTTATGCAATTGGCTTACGCGTTACGTTCCGAACATATTATAATAATAACATAATTTAAATGGTTTGAGCCTGGGAGAATCGTTACATGCTTGTGGAAATTGATCCTTTGGATTAAGTGTAGTCTTGAGAAAGACTGTTGGTTGAATTGACTTGCGCTGCGACGCCCTTAGTAGAGGTCGTCTTCAAAGTCAACTAGAGAGTAAATGTCTGGTTTGCCTGTATTTGTATCTGGCTCGTGCGTCATAAGTGGGCGGTCGTATGAGTCTTAGAAGTAGGTGCTTATCTGCGAAAAGCAGTGGGTATGATTGTGTGGACGTTAATGAGCAGTTTGTAAGAGTGTTAAGTCTACTGATTGTTCCCATGTTTGAATTTGTAGGTAAGTCGTTTGAAATTCTTCCTTGTTTATTAAACGTGTTGTTCATTAAATAGTCAAAGTGTTTTGTCAACAAACGTGTGTTTCAGACAACCTCATCTACCAATTAAATCATCTCAAGAATGATGTAAGGAATACAAAAAGTGAAGGAAGTACTCCTTTTTTATCTAAAGAATTCTTTTGAATAAGAAATAAAAATAGTTTAATTTATACTTCATATTCACTTGCACATGGACATATGGGACAACAATAGCGACTAATTAAATATTGAATTCTTTTTTTTTCGGGCGGAAAAATATAGTAGGATGTGCCTTGTCATTGCAATTGGCTTTGTCTTTGGTTAAGCTGGAGACAGGGAACGGTCAAACTTTCATGGGTAGCGTTAGCCTTTTGTGTCCCAGGTTTTTGTTCGAGAGACTGCTCCCTTGACTATATTCATTTGCTTCAAGTCAAAGACTAACCACATAAGTTTTTTGTATTTTATTGTTCTAATAGATAATTTATACGCAAAAAGGCCTCTGAAAAAAGTGCGTGACAGGGCACTAAAAATTAAATTCAGAGGATTAAGTTGACGAAAACAAAGAAAGCATCGCGAGAGGGACATGAATGTTTACAACCTTGCTCTGCAATGCTTGTAAATACATTATTAATATTGTCCTGGAATAATTATTATACATAAAATATTTCCGTTCTTTGTTCATACCTATGTATTATGAGGAAAAAAAAACATATTTAGTTACTTTTATTACCACGATGGAAGAAGGACCTCATAATGACCCTACATCTCCAAAATTTTCTGGCAGCAGACGTATCTTCGATTCCTAGTGTAACTTCCATATGTCGTATTTTTTCCAGTTAAGGTATTCCACAAAAAAATTAACCTTTTTAAAAAATAACGCTTCTACCTCAATTTTTTTTTGTATAACGTAATACATACAGTAAAAGCTTATACTAAAATATAGTTTTCAATCACATTGCGGCAATAGTAACGAGATTACAGGCCATCAGCTGTGATTTTAACGGCTTCATGTTAAATAAGGATTCCTCAAAAACTAATTGTAGGAAAATTAAAATCAAGAAAGTAATCTGATACAAAAGGCCTTGACTATATCAGAAACTTAAAAACCTCTTCAGTTTTACCTTTAAAAGTTCAATATTTTTCATAGTATTCGAAATAAGCACTGTATGTGTTGAAATAACCACACCATCATCAACAGGGAAATTTCCAAATTATTTACATTATTTTAGGTTCATAATAAAAAACAATTTAACGTTTACAATGAAAATTTAAAAGAAATCTCTTAAATAGTTTTTGAGATATCCTTTTTAGTGTAACACAAGTCATGAAAAAATTAATACCCGCGAAAAAACATACGTAAAGTTTCCCGTTGATATGGCCGAATATTTTGAGCTACCTCACACAAAGAGATGTGAGCATTAGCCATACATACAGTATGTTCCCATCTGTTACGTTTATACAGTTGAAGAAGTGATGCGATATACGAGATCTGTCAGTTTTCTGTATACGAAAGTCACACAGACTTGTACAAGAAAAATCATCCTTGTAAAAATACCAAGTAGTGTAACCAGTATAACTATTGATATGGGGATGAGAATGAGAATATCTTCGGTGAGATTCAATTTCTGCATTAGTTTTGAGCTACCTGAGTGGGATGAATAGTTTTCACTGCGGTTGACAGCTTTCACGAGACTAAATCCGCAGAGAATTGTCAGGAAGCTAAGAGACAGTGTCTCGAAGAAATTTTCAATTACACTTTTAAAAGGTCTAACATATAAATGAGAAGTTAAGATAAGAAGGCATATTGTAAAAATTACCATGATACGAAGACGATTGTCATAGATAAACGTAAAGGCGATGACAATGATTAGTCTGCGAAAAATAAGAACACCCTCCCATGGAAGACGTGAACTAGAAAAGAATAAGAAGCTATCGTGTGATCGGAACGAACCAGAAAGAATGTCGAGAACTGCTTTTCTATGAAGTGCCCTGGTAAGACCGTCATCATCTTCACTCTGGGATCGATCTCGTGTCACAAGCCGATAAAACCAATAACAGACAAAGGGTAAAGGAAAAAGAGATCCCAGACAGAATTGAAATACTGATATCAGCCCGGTCGTTAGAGCATAGGATCCAAGTATCGGTACAAGAAAGAATGGCACTGTAGAAAAAACCGTATAAGCTATTAAGAAGTACTGGAATGTCTGGTAACATTGCAGTGTCCCATCAATGAATAGAATTTGATGGCTTCCAAATGGTACACATCGTAGTAGAGAAAGAACCAATTGCGCAGATGAAGAATACATCAGAATAGAGACATGAATAAAGGCACAAAGATTTCGAATTGTAAAAGTTTGAAAAAAATTAGACCCAGGGTTCTGAGAAACAATACAAGGCGAAATATTTTCAGAAATATGATCAGTGCGGAAGACAATTGCTCTATGTTTACTCACGAGCTGATAAACTTTGATGAGCAAGCTATTCAAAAGGGATATACCCAACAAGCAAAATCCTATTGAGTGTAGCAAAACAGCTTTTCTAACCGGTGTGTTGTTTTGCAAAGGGCAGTCAAAATCAAAGAAACGAATATTTACCATGATAAAATTAAGAAGTTTAGTGAACAATTCTTGTAGACTATCAAGCAGAGTATCTTTATCGTTCCCTTCGCGACAACTTTTCAAAATATGAATGACCTGGTAATAGTAAAATATAATTTTGAGAAAACTAGTTCCCGTTGGTACATTTCTACCATCGGACGCAAAGTTCAAATATATGTAGCGCGTTTCCAAATAGCGGTAAGATCGAAGCCTTGACAGTATCTTAAATGATAAGCCATTTTGGAGAAAAGTGACAATTTCATTTTGACAGAGGAAGAAAAGAAAAGACAAAAGAAGAACAACTGAAAACACCAACCAAAATGTGTAGCCCTTGCATTTTTCATTTACCATGCACTTAGTGCTGAAAAGTGGCTCAGACATACCGATAGGACATCTACCACAGAGTTGTCCCGTCCTATTGCCAAAGCAGCTGCTGAATGACTTACAATCACCGTTGACACAGCAATACCCGGAAGGACAAAAAAGAAAGGATGCTCCATTTTGGTTTTCATAACCCCAAAATTTGGGTTTTGCTCTTAATTTTCCATTTTCACACGGTCCACCACTAGGGCATCTATGGCACTGTAAATTTGAAACTATGTCATTGTAAACTGCTCCTCTTTCAACTGAATATGTGCCTCGAGGGCATTGTTTACAGGAAATGGAAAGGAAAGTGAATACAACTTCGTCATCACTAGATTTTAAGGTTATATTCTGCATAAAAATTCTATATCCAGTGGGACATTGCACAACAAACGAATCTAAAATAGTGACATTTGCTGCGGTGTCTACTTGAAAAGATTTGAAAGTAGCTGCATAACTAACAATTAATTGATCACTCTTTAACCTTCTCATGTTGAGTATATTACGACCCATAAACTTTACGGAACTGTAAGCTGCAGAATTAATCTGAACGGAATTTTCATAGATCTGGCTGTTCTCAAAGTAGCAGTCCTTGAATGATACGAAATTTGAATCATATATATGTACCACCGACGCTGAAGAGGAACTTGCATATGAATTATCTAAGAATCTACATGAAATGATACGAAATTTTCCTGCCTCAAGACATAACGTAGAGCTTGTAGCTGATATGATTGGATTATACCTAGCTAAATCATAATTTTTAATGAATGTGTTATTTTGAAGTACGACAGAAGGAAGTTCGAGAAGGTCGAACATAGACTTGAACTGCAAGGTGCTGGCGGATATGGCAGGGTTTGTATTATTAAGGAAGATACAATTTACAATTTTATAATGCGCAATGCTTCCAGCCGTTGACACATCCTTCAAACTAAGGGCTGCGCTGATAAATTGATTATTTGCAAATGTTAGCCTATCAAAAATCATACTTGTTTTTCTACGGTATTTAGTGAATTTAGGGAATACACCACGACAAAATATAAAGACCCCTACAGGATTACCACCATATTTATCGGTAAAATTTGCAAATAACGATTCGTGGATGTATATGTCAACGACCTCAACAGTATAGTAAACAAGCAAAAATCCTGAATTTCCCCAACGAATTGAGTAATGTGCCACAAAATTGCACCGAGATACAAATATCTTCATAAATTTTGTGTGGTTAGTGTCAAACAAATATACATTACTGGAATAAAATCTGCTAGATGTGAAATTCACGTTGAAGGAAAGGCATCCAAAACCCCACCAAATCCCGATTACGTTTTTCTCGAACGTGGAGTTAAATACGTGAAGTGAGCAACTGGTAGTGGAATTAAGGGCAACTATGTTTGTCGTAATAATGCACATATTTATGGTCAGAT
>JBAHVQ010221461.1:0-11056 GCA_036872915.1 Nanipora kamurai
TCGGGGAAATAAAAAGTGGTCGTATTAACGGGGTGGTCGTATTAACGAGGTGGTCGTATGGCGGGGTTCCACTGTATGTAATATTGCAAAAGACGTCCATAGGCAAAAGATACATAGGGACATTACTACATTTACAAAAATTATTTTTCATTATGTGTAATGTCCTAAGTGTTTTTTAATCACACGACATATATTAAGATTGCGGCGCAGCAAAGAATTCCGGGGAAACCCATACTGGAGACTACGGAAGTGAAATAATCGTGGTAAAAATATTTTAATTACTAACATTAAGTGATCAAACGTAAGTTATTAAAATATTTTGTCATGATGGTTCGACCCAAGTCTTTCTTCAATAGAACATTCCTTTCATTCCTTACTTGACCTCTTTTTCCAGCTTAATTCATCTTCTCCAGTAATTGATTTTTAAGTTTTCTAGTTTAGTTGATAGTTAACACTCAAATTTATTGATAATTCATAAGATTTTTACTCAATCGGAGCGTTGTTTTTCCGTCACGTGTTCTGGACTTAATATACCTGTAAAACACCAAAACACACTAGGTCAAACACTAGTTTTGGATAAGTTATCTAACTCTAAAGTTTTACCACTAATGAAACACTCGTAAAGGACTTATCTTAATCCAAAAGTCAAAATACATTGTTAACAATATCTCCAAGTTTCGAATGTGGCACAACATTCACTTGTGTGAACAAAGCTAGCTGATTTAGTCGAAGTCATTCATTTGAGAAGCCATTTCAACTACTGGTTTTGCGTTGGCTCTAGTACCAAAAAACTCGAAACTAATACATCTCCTTGCTAACTCGTGTTTTAATGACGAGTTCACAAGGTCAATTTTGTCGTATAGAAAATACTTGAGGAATTTTTCTACTAGATCCAGGATTTTCAATCGAACTTGAATTATTTGAATGCTGTAACAGGAGCAGGTGGAGTTTGCGGGCATGGTCATTGAATATTTTGAAATCTCGGTGTTCGGAAATGAAATTTTCTGGCATTTTGAGCATCTCTTTCACTTCGTTTTCTTTTTGCTATTCTCCTGCGTTCGTCGATCAGCCCGGGAAAACCGAACATGCTAACATTATATAATCGAGACACCAATGGTAGCCTATTCCTTTGCACGCAAAACCTAATGGACATCAAACATCGATGTGATTGTGTTCTTAACAATATCGATAGCACATTATAACAACCATGGAAGGTGCAAAATAATCGAGGGAAGACAATTTTATTGACATTTGGATTTGTTTATCATTTCAAGGCGAAGTTCAAATGAACAGAGAACCGTGGGTAGATAGAGTGCGAAAAGTAGCCCCGCTGACTAAGAAAACAGCCGCTGGAGTTTGCTGGCTGCTGGCATTTAATGATAAATTTGTAGAGATAGTATAACTATGAATTCATATGAAATAAAGTTCAGTTATTGTCGTAAGTTGTAATCCACAACATTCAAAAAAGATGTGTGAGTCATTAATTTTCTGTAACAGAAAAAGAGGAGTCCAAGCGACTTCAGGTGAACTATTGCAGCCAATGTTATTATTTGTGTGTTTTTGTCTAGTATCAACTTCCCACAGATATCCTTACCGAACAGAACCTCCCGGCGTGGATTCATCTTTACCAGGCAATAATTAATCAAGAAGAGCCAGAAGTAAGTAAACTGCAACCACAAACACTCCCAATACTATCAATTACAATAATACCAACAAGAACAGCTAAAGCAACCTCAGGCAAAAGTAGCACCATGGAAAGTAGGAGCTGAAATAGTACAACAACTGCAGCTGTGACATGTGCAACTTCTACAACAACAATTGTGACTAAAGCAACTTCTACATCAGCAACAACAGTAGCAACAACAGTAGCAACAATAAGAGCAACAATATGGGGATGGCCAGTATATCGATATACCCATGATATCGGTATTACGTGCCGTATCAGCTAGTTGATATTCGATCTATCCAAATTATGACGTATCGAAATTGCTGACATATGATACGTTTCACTCGAACGAAGGACCTTCGCTCGAAACGTCAATTCTACCAACTTAAACCTTCGGCAACTTTTTCACCCTGTCTACTTTGTATCGCTGATATGTATCTAAGAACACTGCTTATGAGTTGTGGATGTGCAACAGGGATAAAAATGAGTTGATAAGAATTTCTTTATGCTTATTGCCAAGAAAGCGCCGCAAACGTTTCATCAGACGTCGATGCGATACCATTTGGACAAATATGTAATGTTTTAGGGTGAAACTTGGTCTCAACCAAGTTTCTCACCAGTAACATTTCCCTTTTTTTAGAAATGAACATGAAGTGCTCGTTGAAACTCACGGAAAGACATGAAACTTAGAACCGGAGACAAAAACTTGCCACCTTCAACCGGCCTCCAGAGATTAAGGTGACAAACTTGTAATATTTCCTTGGTTCTGCTACACGCTATAAAACGTAACCTTGCAAAAAGCTGGTATACCGATGACATGAGATTACTTTTGGCGGAATACTGATACCGGATATTTCTTATACTGACCATCCCTGAAACATCAGCTGTCGCGCTAGGAATAGTATTAGCAGCAACATCAGCAACAATAGGAGCCATAATAGCAATAAGAACTCCAACAAGAACAATAAAAACTCGACCGACAACAACAACTACCACACTAACGTATATCGACTCCGTGGTGCCAGATTAAGTCACCAGTGACTGATGGAGACTTTTGTATTTTACTCTGGCTAACGCCAGACGGTTTTACTTGTCAAAGGGAAAACCGTCTGTCAGCAAGGAGTTAAAGTGGCGACGCAACGCTAACAGAAAAACAGCATCAAAAACGACAGTAATAGTAATTCCTACTTTTTATGAAAGGAATGCAATCAACTTGACGAAGATGAAAGAGAAAAGTCAGCTTGGTGGAAGCTAAAGAAGTGGGCTATTCACTCTCTTAGCAGATTGTTTGAAAGGTAGGACGTTTAGCCTGGTATTCAACGTTTTACTTAATAGCATTTCGTTTAACATTTAACACTTCAAGCCAAAGTTCCTTACTTTCCTTCTATCAATGGCAAATGAAATTAAACTTAGAAAACGTTTGAACATAGCAGTATTCAAATTTTAACCAAGTACGTAGAAGTATATCTGAAAGGAAAATTAAGATCATTTGTAAAGTTTTGCTGTTACTTTCTGTGCAAGGTATTGTAAGGGAAAAACTGAGAAAGAGTTCTTAACTTTTGACGGAACTCGAGCCCTCAACCTTTCAATCTTGGTGAGGTGCACGTGTGTCACAGAGGTGAGCCTCTGTGACTAAGGTTAAAATCTTGGCTCCGAGCAGTTTTCTGATTAAAATTACCTTGGTCACATGTGAAAAGACTTTAGTCCAATTTGGTTCTACCATCTGTCGCAGATTTCCTCCGGGTACTTCGATTTCCTCCGGGTACTTCGGTTTCCTCCTGTAGAAAGGACAACTTAGGCAGCTTATAGGGATGTTCAGGATAAATGAAGATACCTTTACTAGCATCTCTTTCCTCCAAGAAGTTTTTGTATTTCATTTTCGTTGAAGGAATCAGGACTTTTCCAATTCTCTCCGCCTGTCGCCGATTGTTTTATTTTAGTGACATTATGCCGCTTTTGAATTTTATTTGTCCAACAAATTTGTTTTGGATAAAAAGAACCAAACATTTATTAGCACTTCTATGAAATTAGCAAACTGAAAGGCCATTACGATGGAAAAGTAGTCTTGACGATTTTAAAAGTAATAGATCAAACACAAGAAGGGGTGTTTGAGCTGATATTCAAAAATGCATGAATAATTGATGAGCATTTTAGCCTATCGAGTCACCGACAACACACCACGTGCATGGACTTTATATCTGATAAAGCAGTTTATATCTGATAAGGCTGAGCTTGTTTTTCTCATATTTCTCATATGGAAAATTTTCCTCCAACAGTGTAAACTCGTAGGACGTGTTTTATCCTGTTTTAAACCTGATAAAACATTGCTGCTCGTTTATTAAACATTACTTCAAACACCGAGAAGTGAGTTGAAAAACGAGGCGATAGCCGAGTTTTTTAACCAACTTCGAGGAGAAAATCGGGTTTAAAGTTATCAAAAGGAGAAAATCGAGTTCAAAGTTGTTAAAATTTTATACTAATTAAGATCACATATCTATAAAATATATGCGAAATACATTTCTCAGACTCATTGATAATTCACGAGGAAAAAACAAATGAAATCACTACCGAGACGTTGACTTGGATCTTAATAGGCATAAAATTTCGACAACTTTAAACCCGATTATCTCCTTAAATACGAGTGTATGATATGGCTTCTCAAGTTCATTAATAATTCTTGAGAAAAACACAAAGGAAATCACTACCGAGACGTGGTTTGGATCTGTGAGACAGAAATTACATAATTCTTTTCAAATACTAATTATTTTGAGATGCAATATCATACACTCGAAAGCCGTTTCATCAGCTCACCTCGAAGTTTGTAAAAAAGCCTCGGCTGTGGCCTCGGTTTTCAACAAACATCTCGGTGTTTAATTGGGTATCCTGATAAAACACTCTTTCCTGTGTGTGATATATTACTTGAAAGGAAAAAGAAAAGTGTTCTTAGTTTGTCAGTGTCCCCTGTCCTTCCAGAGATATCCATTTTTCTATATGGATTAACTACATTATGACGTCATTTACTCAACACTGACTAAATAAAATTCGTAAAATTGGAAATATCCCAGAAAATAAACCGTAGAAATGATCGAACTTTGCATGTTTATTTTAAAAAGTAAAATACACTTCTCTAAGCAACTTATTTTGTTGCCATGGAAACCACTTAGTCTCTGTATTCTTCAAATTATATGGTTAAACTTGCGAGTTTTTCCGTCGTCGAACAGTGTTTATGGCAATGCATGTTTAGGAACGTTTCGACATACATAGGTATTGTATTCCAAAGGTCTGTCTCGTGTTAATTTGAATTGAAGAAACTGAATTGGGGATTTTGTTTTTGAAGTTAAATACAATCTTTACTGTAGCACAAATGACACTTCATTTTTCAGGTGTTTGTCTTTCAACAAAATTAAAAGGAGAACTTAACTCTGTTGGTATTGTTTGTTCAGGTATGGCACGCCAGGATCCATTGATCAATCATATGAACAATTTGCGACATACTTTTGTGAAACATATGCAGGTGAGGTAATACATCATCTTCTCGTTTGATGTCATTGACATTAAACGTGCGATCCCAATGAAATATTTATTTATGATTGAGCTTTGTAATGTAAAAGAACCTGGTGTATTTGAAGTTTGAACATGATTTGGCGAGTACAACAGGTAGTATTGATTGCGGTAAGTTGGTTTTTGAATACCGTTGCTGGGATCTGGAGAAAAACGAAATTGTTTGAATGTTAAGAGCTAATTTAAAGTGTCTACGACGTGAAAAATTTAGTTTGTCTGAAAGAACATTTGAAATGATACAGGGACATCTCTTACACATTTTCCATATCTCACTTCGTTCTTGAGATATTAAGATTTGTTTGATATGTAAATAACACCTTGCATACGTCATAGAGCATAAGGACTTGTTGTAAAATTAGCTATATTTATTTTATTTTTTATTTATTTAGTTTTGCGACAAGTATAAAGTTAGTGTAAGACACCCTAACACAATAGTTATATAAATTAAGTATGTGAGTATCTACCTCGAAAGGCCGATAAACAACGAACCATGTAAAACCAACACGAACTACAACAATAGCGGCTACAAAGAGTGGCGTGGCAGGGTTGCTGCAACAGCGTGAGCCAATCACTGCGGTAACCGATCACTACAAAAAATCGAACAAAAGAAATAAAGTTTGGATAGTCCGTTTCCTCCGCGATCAGACGCAGCAGCACAGGGGCCTAGTTAGGCCTCGGGTTGAGTTACACTTCAGGCATATGGATGTCTGTGATCTTGGATCTTCGGGGGCATAGAGTTCACCTACTGCTGTCCGATAGTAGGACAGGAGAATGTTCTTAATCTTAAAATGACTGAACGAGGTCTCTTTTAATCGAATCTGTCGGTAAAACATTCCATGTTCTGCAATCTCTGGTAAAGAATGACCATTGGAAAGTCTGTGTTATGCATTTTCGTGGTCGGAATAAGAGTAGATCTGGTGTCAAGCAGGATCTAGTTGTTCTTTGCTGTACAAACGGGATTGATAGAATGTCAAGATCAACTTTAACCATGCTAGTAATTGCTCTAAAAAAGAAAAGTAGGTCGAGATATTCGTACCAGTATGTTATGGGAAGTAAATTTAGCGAATAGTAGGGGAGAGAAGTACGTAATATTGCTGAAGTTATTGAACAATGTCACTCATGTAACTGTGAATCACTGTGTACTTTCATGTAACACTCAACAGACAAAGTTTCCAGTAATTTCATAGAATAATTTCGAAGTGATGCGTAGTTTTTTAGTAATTCGTTATGCACCGTGACGTATGCAAGGTGTGATCTACGTATCAAATAAATCTTAGTTTAAATCTCAAGAACAAAGTGAGATATGGAAACAGTGTCAAAGATGTTGCGTTATTGTTCCAAGTGTCCTTTCACATAAGATAGACTTATTTTTCATGTCTGACATACTTTAGTACAATGGCATATAGCTATTTTGAAGATGGCCAATGTAAACACGCGTCCATTTTTCCCGAAATTGACAGTTCGTTGCAGTGTTACTTTCCAGTCTGAGGATCGTCCCATGCCAATGGTTTGGTTTTAGGTTATTTTAGTGGGCTTCCTATTTATAGTAATAGCTGTTCAGTGAATTCTACTTAAAGCTTCCTATTTTGGTAGCGGAAGAATTTCGCGAGGTAAAAGGCGTGTGGCGGCCTAGTTTGTTGAGGAAATGCACATATACTGTGCGTCCTCAGGCAGTTTATTCTACAGTATGGCTTGTTATTTTAAGCTCATTTTTCAGTTTGGCACAGTTCTACTGATTTTGCTTAATCTTCGTCTACACATCGTTGGCACTGGAGGGGACAGACATTCTTCTTAATTCTCCTCCATATGTTTTCCAAAAGATTTGAAGGAACAAAATCGTAATTTGTGTAAGCAGCGATTCATGGCGTTGGAAAACTGAAAAGGATCGCTGAACTTGACCCATATGTCTACTTTTGCACACTGTGAGACGAAGTGGTACTCTTTATGAGAAGTAGAGTAGACTGAGAGACTCTTATGCAACCTGCCGGAGCACAAATCAAAGTAAGCAGTTGCTTTTCTAAGGAAATAAGTACGATTTGCCTAAACAGTATCCCCATACAGTCACCGCAGTTAAGTCATTGGGAAAACATCTGGTAAGAAACAGAACAAGCATTTCTGGAAGTGTCTTCTTCCCTCTTGCGCGAACGACATAGAAACAAAGATTAAACAAATTTTCTAAAAATATCCCTTACTTAATAATGAGGTCGTCAGCTACACTACATCGATGTCCAGCCGGATTCAGAATTGCGTACTAGCCAGTGAGATCCTACATCGATTATTAATTTCTTGTGCATGTGGACATTTTCCCACAAAAATAGAGAAAGAAGGCAGTTAACAAGGCTCAACTGTGTTACTGTATCATGTCATGTCACAGTGTCTATGAATATCCAGTTCTATTGAATGTATTTTAAATTGTACTTGAGATAAGTTTTGAAAGTTCTGTTACACTTACAAGTACATATGGGCGGTTGACCATTCGATATCAACTGGTCAATCGTAAAACAAGCAGAGCAAAACGATGCAACTTTTGTTTTGAAGAAAATCTCTTGTAGCCAACCAAGGTGTTTTACTTAACAAAAAATCGAAAGTCTTTTCGAAATTTCGCCACCAAACTATGTTCGATGTAGGAAAACCCAAACGCGCGGTGAAAAGTGACGTAACATCAAACCATCCACGAGTCTGTGCCATCACACTAAACAACTAAATTTTTCATACTTGCCCACTGAACTCTATAATATGTTGACTGGAAAGCTAACTGCTCCACAAAAAGCGAAACAAAAATGGTCGACATGGGCTCTTTCTGGTCGTTTCCCTCAGTCCCCCACGCGGCTACATTAATTAGAACCAGTCCTTAACGCAAACAACACGAGTTAGAAATTCGGCGGTCTGCCAACCTTCTAACTTTTTGTGCTTTTTTTTCTGCCTACGTAGCATCCCATTTTTGCATCATTTCCTAACACAAACAATAACAGTTGCCTTAAAATCTGTCACATTTCCCACAAGAAACTTGGCGTAGCTACGAACAAATTTTAAGTAAACAGATTTAGTTATCCGCTTTACTTCTCAAAGATCTGTTTACAAGGGCCATTTTTCTTACGGTTTTTTATTCTCCTGACACATGCAGCCGACTAGAATGACTTACGATTGTGCTAAACCATTTGTGCAAAGCCAATATGGTCCAGGGTCGGTTCTTCAAAGCCTGGGTAGCTTATCCGATGGATAAGTATGAATTTGTCAACGATATTTTTGATGCATTGAAAAACCAAACAAACATTTTATCTGCGAATTGAACTATCCAGTGGGCCTCTCCATATTCAGTGCACAAAATTTAATTTCGGTTGCTCGGTGCCTAAATCACTCTGCTCGCTCGTTGCAACCTATCCACCAGATAAGCTATCCAGGCTTTGATCAACCGACCTCGGTAGTTTTGGACGACTAGTGTACGTTCATCGAGCTCGTTATCTCAGAAAAACGATTTCTGAGCCCTTGACGGGACTCGCACCGCAACCTTCTGATGACCGGTCATCTCACCGGTCATCAGAAGGTTGCGGTTCGATTCCCGTCTAGGTCTCACAAATTGTTTTTCTGAGATAACAAGCTTGACGAACATCCACTAGTCGTTTGATATTTACTAAGCTCCCAAATGAACCAACTATGTGTTCAGCATTAGTATACCCGGTAGTTTTGGGAGATATTCGCTCAATCACATGCTTCAAGATGAGAAGAATCCCCAAAAAAGTCACCTCAGTAAACAACCCTTTAGGTATCGATCACCCTTCAATCTAACCAACATATTATATTTGTTTGATTTCGTGGACACGTCTGAATGCATAACTCGCTTTTTCTATTTTATAGTTTCTAACACGCAGACTATTCTTAAAGTTCTCGATCGACACCGAAGGAAGATTTACGTAGCTCCAAGGGTAATGCAATTGGCGCTGAACTACCTCAAGAATGGGTGAGCGTGAATACCTATTTTTGCGTTTTGGTTTAACTGCATGTCGTCCTGAGATATACTTTGGCGTACTTCGTGCGTTCTTTTGCACAAACTTCGGTTTTTCTTGCATGGTAACTTATTGATTTCAATTCACTTGAGCTGGAACTTGACGGAGGTCTTGAGGGATGGTGTTCACTTGGCCATTCTGTTATTTACTTTATCCCTTCTCATTAAAACGAGACAAGTGCGCACGCTGTCGTTTGATATATGGGTTTATGTGTATGTCAGAGAAAAGTAATTTTTGTATGAGAAGTTTTGCCCGTGGCCTGCTTGAAAACAAAGAAAAAAATAGCCAGGAAAAGGCCTACTGAGGAATCTGCCTCCCGACCTGCGAGCTTGCTTTGATTTGGCGAGTACCTACTCTCTCGGAAATTGTTCTCCTATTGCTTTAAAATTGTTGCTAACCCACCAAAAATGTAAATAGCTCAACTTTATATCATAATATAACCGAATCCTTTATCGGCATAACTATCCACCATTATACAGTGGGTAGTTCAGACGTTCAGGTTCACTTGCAAGAATCGCCGCAGGGGTAGCTCCATCTCTTCGGAAAAGACTAAGAATGGCAAAATCTGAAAGATGCTTTTTTTTTAAATTTATGTTATATTTTTATTTTAGTTGTTTGTTTTGCACACAAAGTATGCATATTCTATTATTACATAAAGTTGAAAATGATTATATGGCCTTTTTATGTAAGATCCCTAATTTACACTAAACAATATATTAGAACGCACTATAGACAAATACGCTGTTGTAGTATCAACATATGAAGAAGCTGAAGGCTATTTTTATCATAGTCGATCGAGATAAGGTGTGAAAACTCGACAAATTTCAAAGCCCTTATAATGAGCTTCGATTGTATGTTGGTACAGTCCTCACCGTGCACAAATCGTTTGTTTTACGCCGATTAATATTTACCTATCTTCTACGTCTTAATTCTTTCTTCCATGTTATTTATCATCCACTGTAACTTGTATTTTTATCCTGATTTTCCATTGGTTATCGCCTGTAATTTATATGCTTTTGTCGCTATATAACCATCGTACCCTGATCATTTGTAATTCAATCTCTGAAGATGTTGCAAGTTTGGCAACGAAACGTTAGAATTTAATAAATATTGCACATATATCCTTGTTGTTTATCATGCCTTTCCTCCGTATTTTATGCTGAACTCTTATATTTGTCACAAGACTACGTTTCCCGCTTGGTAAATCTATTGCTGATATTTTGTTAGATAAGCATTGATTTTATATACCGGTATATTCGATGTACCCAAGTGCCTAAATATTGGTTCTGTGTGGTGGGATTAAGAATTAAATGTAATTTAACGCACGCTTTTTTCTAAAATTTTTGATCCGATTTCCATTAACAAGATGTGGGTAGATTAATACATAATACGTCAGATTTAGAGTGTTCAAATTTGTGAAATACCTTATTTTGGCTATCACTGCTGTAGATCTAATAATTTTTCTTTATGTTGTGTCTTGTTTGTCATTTAATGTTAAGCATTAAATGAAAGAAATTTTGTATTCCTACTTGTTTAATTAAGTTGTTGTTTATGGAGATTGTGATATTTGGTTTCTGCTTCTTGTCAGAAGATCTAAATGATACGAACTTTCTTTTTGTAGCAGTTGTGGATAACTTATTAATATTTAACAAATCAGTTATTTTATTTATTTCTATAGAGAGATATAGATAGAGATATAGATAGAGATAGAGAGATAGAGAGATAGATAGAGATACATAGAAATAGATAGAAATAGATAGAGATAGATAGAGAGGTAGAGATAGATAGATAGATAGATAGATAGATAGATAGATAGATAGATAGA
>JBAHVQ010221504.1:0-11051 GCA_036872915.1 Nanipora kamurai
CACTCAACACAAGAAGTAAAAAATTTGCGGGCTTTGAAGTTTGGTTCTCGGTGAGTGGTCGGCGCTATCTCGTTTCAACTCCGTACAACTCCTTCACTCCCTCGCTGATGACTTGTAGAATTCAAATCCAACTTCAACTTAGGTAAGTCTCGTTGAATTTTTCAATTCCAAAGGAACTCTTACCTCCTTGGCTGCTGAAGAGTTTCCTGTTGGGTTGGAAGAAAGGCTGAAAGCACGCTTTGAGACTGCAAAACATTGTTCCAAGCATCTAATGTTGGTAAGGCCCTAATGATTTTTTCGAGGCCGTATCATCCCTTTCAGGAGCAAACGGTATCGAGGGGTCGGTGCATTTCGAGGAGCTCCAAGTAGGGCTTTCCACAAGTTGCTCGGTAACTTTTTTTGCAACTTTTCTTATTTCGAGCAACTTTTCGCATTCTGAACAATTTCTACTTTTCTACAAATTCTGAGATATCGGAGCAGCTTTTAGTGCTTAAAATGGCCATGCTTCCATATTTCACAATGTTTCAGTAGACAATTTGTGAGTTTCCTGTGAAAAAGGAGCAGTTCCCCCCCTGGGGTCGATCATGGGCGAAAGATGCATGCAGCTGGGTTGCTAGGTCAGCGGTTTTTTAAAGAAAATACAAAATGGCGGACGAAGATTCAAACTCCACTGATTCGAGTGTTTCAGGTAACAAAGGTCATTCAGATCCTTTGAGGGCAGGGGCGCCGGAAGGACTGAAAAGCGGCGGGGGCAGAATCTTAAAAAGGGCTCTCGAGCGATGTCAGCGGTACTTTTGATACTGCGCCGGGGACTTCATGTAAGATTCTGAATACAATAACACCGTACGATACTACGATGTTACTGTGTTTTTAAAGTGCATTTGGTGAATTGAAGGGTCGATTTGCAGTTTTTGTTCTAATAATAACTTATTAGGTAATGCTGTTAATTCTTTTTGTCACAAAAAGGGGCAGCGAGTTGCCCCCGCACTATTAGGGCAGCGGGGGCCGCTGCCCCCACTGCCCCCGTGGCTCCGGCGCCCCTGGCTATGCAGTAAAAGGTTGCATAGCATGACCAACTGCTATGCTTAGCTTCGCCACTGACTATAACTTTCCATCTCAATTAAAATATTCAAACTTGATTTTCTTCTAAAAAGCACTTAATAGAAGTAATAAAATACTGTTGTTATTCACTTTTTGCTTTTTGTTTCTATTTTTCATAGCTTGACATTTGCATCATCACCAGTGAGTAATATATTTGTAATTGAACTTCTAGTATTTTAATATAAGAAAACATACGGAGTGTTTCCGGAAGATTCGAGGGTTTTTCGTGTACTTAAAACGGTTTTGAAAATACAGACGACATGTTAACGTTTGTCAAGCTCGTTTTCTCTGAAAAATTATTTCTGGAAAGCCTTCAATGGTGCAAACAAACCCACAACCTGATGACCGGTGAGACGCTCTAAAGATTGAGCTACCAAGATTTAGGTAGTAAGATTTGTAATTCGTGCTACCTGTGTTGAAGGCACCATATGATAATGCGTGTGGGAAAAATTAAATGAACAGTTTGTTGTCAGTTTAACAGCGATAAGCTAGCGGACAAAGAATGAAAATAAACAAGAGACAATGGAAATAAAACAAACTAAACTCTCCTTAACCCTGTAGTAGCGGATTGTTTTTGAAGCTTTTGAAGTTCTTTCGGTCCGACCTAAAAAAATGTCGTTTTTTTTACTAATGCTTCACTGATCTATATATAAACTGGATGGGGACGTTGCGTCAAATTTTTAGACGCCAACAATATGGCAGATTTCGGATTTTGAATTTTATTGCAAAATAGATACAGCACGTCTTCCGGTCAAAAATCCATTACAACGAAAGTCCCAAGATAACCGCCATGGTTCGGAAACAGAAGAAAAGAACCAGAAAAGTAATAGTTTTGATAAAGTATTGGGAAAAGAACGCATATTTCTATTACTTGTTATTACTTATTATCGATTGAAGAAAAGAACAAAAGAAAAACGATGTGAACTAGATGGAAGTATTGGCTGCCTAAAACAGCCAAAAGGACTAGAAAAGACTAGGCAACTACTTATTCCCATTGATTGACAATTCAATTTATACATACAATATGCTAAAGAATTGTGGTCACTTGTAGCTGATTTAACTCCGATAAAGCAAATGTACAGCCCATCTTTCTTGTATTCCTTGGCTCTCTCCTCCCCAGAGGCTTCTGTTTTGAATGTGTTTTGCGTTGAAAACTCGGGAGCAGGAGAGGAGAAGCGCAGTGAGTGATGGGGAGAGGGAAAGCAAAGAAGTTTCTGCCAGATAATGATATAAACATAGAGATCATTTGTAAACTAGAGTAGGCATGGGGCAAAATTGGTAACGAATTCAACATCTCCCATTTTGAATAAATTGGAGGCCAAATTGATTGTCTCCAGGCCCTTGACCGTCTGTTCGAGATTTTACGTTCATGAGTTTACCCATAATCCTCGTTCATGAATTTACTCATAGATATCATTTAATTGGTAAAAAAAAACATCAAATGGCCTTTTTACTTCTCTCCCTGGTACAAGCCTTCTAACTCGTACAGTTATTCCATAAGTTCGAAGTTCTTTTGGAGAAAACAAAATCCGAGAATATTGAATCTAGCAAAGTTGGAGACCTTAGTGGTATTACGGAGGCGAATTCTTTCGATAATGCTACTAAGCATTTAATAGAGCTATGTGAATCCTATCAATATATTCAGCTTATTCAAGAACCTACCCGAGTAACACAAAATTCTGCGACTCCTCTGGATGTTCTTCTCACCAATTAACCGAGCGAATTTGTGGCATCCGGTGTGAGCAATATTGGATTATGTGACCCTAGCCTGATTTGTGCATTACGTAAACACTTCAATCCCAAGTCATAGTCTCGAAGTGTTCTATCTAGACAGTATAAAAATTTAAGACTGATACTTTTGTCGGAGATCTTGAACTAATTCTTGGTCTTTGATTAGAGATATCGATGACCCGTTGAGGGGATGGTAAGCTTGGAAAACCAGTTTTGTATCGGTTGCAGATTTTCATGTACCGCTAAAGAAAAAGAGTGAGAAATTTTTCTGCGCCATGGCTAGCATCGGATCTAAAGCGGCTCTTTAGGGAGAGGGATCGTCTTAAAAGAACTGCTGCAGTCACCAACGATCTCACCAAATGGGATGATTATAAAAAATTAGAAAATCATATTAACTGTATGATCAAGGTCGATAAAAAGAATTATTATCATGCTTTCTTTGAAGTAGTACCTGTAAGATCAAAGCTAGCTGGTATGGCATTAACTCTATATATTATCTAGGAAGAAAGATCCTCAAGAAGTCAGCAATGCCTTTAACAAACGCTTACTGAAATTGGCTCAAATCTCGCTCCTCAAATCGAGGTTTCTCTTTCTGCTTTTGATCAGAAATCTCTAGCGCGTGGGGGAGGTGCTCCGACTTGTTGGAGATCAGTCATCAGGAAAAACTGATGGACTGGATGGAATCCAAGCACATCTACTTTAATGTCACAGACTGCACACTCATTGACACCTATGTTCAGTACAGTCATAGCTGGTGCAATAATTCCCAGTGACTAGAAAACTGCTAGAGTTAACCCCGTTTACAAAGCGGAGTCAAAATTCGATCCATTTTGAATTGTCGGCCAATTTCAATTTTGTCCGTAATTTCTAAGGTTTTTGAAAAGCCATTTTGAATCAGACCTACCAATATTTAGTCGATATTAATAACATTCTTGCTAAATTTCACTATGGTTTCAGACCTCTTCACTTCGATGGTTTGACGAATGCTATTCTCGTCATTGATTTGAAAAAAGCATTTGGCAACAATGACCGCGAAATCCTTCTTAAGAAACTAGAGTGTACGGTTTTAAAACCAAAACTTTGGGTATATTCAGAAGTTACCTCGAAGAGAGGACGCAGCTTACGATTGTTAATAATTGAAAGTCAGAAGAGCCATATGCTGTGAAGTTCCACAATGCTCGATCCTTGGGCCTTGACTTTTTATACCTTACATTAATGACCTACCCAACTGCAATCTCCTCTCTGAAGCAAGAATGTATGCTGACGAAACAAATTTTCACTTACGCTTCACATTATCCGGATGAGGTGTTCACAGTAATGAATTATGGCCTTGTCGAAATCAAACCGTAGTTAATGCAAATCGGTTAAGCCTCAACGTTGTTAAAACTAAGTGTATGTTTATACGAACACGACATAAAACTTCTTTGCTTCCTACTCAGTTGAACATTTGTCTAGACGGTCATAAAATTGAGGAGGTCGTAACTTACAAATGTCTGGGTTTTCACGTGGACGAAGCTCTTACGTAGGACTCGCACATCTCTAAGGTCACAGGTAAAATAACAAAAGCTCTTGCTACTCTTGGAAGACTCAAACCAATACTTTCTCAAGGAACTTTGATCTCCGAACATAAGTTCTTAATTTTACTGCATTTTGATTACTGCAGCTCCGCGTGGTAAAGTCTTGGCAAAGGCCTTGCACTCAAACTTGAAAAACTACAAAATAGAGTGGGAAGTATTATTACTGGATCTGATTAGACTGTAAGATCGGTCGATATTCTTGTAGTTTTTGACTGGGCTGGCTTAGGTTTGAGACGGTCAAAACTATTCAAATCATTTTTGTTCAAAGGCAGGAATAAGCTTGCGCTAGAATCTCTGCTAAGTTCATCATGGTGAACACCATAGGTCACCACAATCTAAGAGGCTCTGATTATAATCTTTTTATCCTGAGGTCTACCTTTCGTTGTCACTCTGTTATAACTTAATAATAGTATGATAAATACTAGTGTTAGCAATTATATAGTAATTAGTTTTCGATTTTTAATAATATTTCAAATAATATTATTTAAGTGTCTACTGTATTCTAATGCACGGCTCCTTGGAAGAGCACACTTATGTGAAATGAATTCCGTGGGTACATAAAGACATTATTTGTCATTATTATTGTTGTTGTTGGTGGTGGTGGTGGTGGTGGTGGTGTTATTGTTATTATTATAACACTGCAAACACAGTCAATTTTTTTCCTGGGATTAATTGACACATTTCGTCAAACGGGCTAGTTACGGATTGGTGTAGGTTTTGGTATCATCACGTGTTTAATACTTTGTACATTTTTGTATACATACAGTGGCAGTCAAAGGTAGTTAATAATTTCTTTGTGGACGCATTATGTTACCTAACGTTTTAACTGATTGACTGTTTTCGGTAATTCTTGTTTTGAATTGTACACATTTACCTTCCGTACACGAATATTACAATAAACGGACATGATAACGCGGTCATTCAAAAAATATAGATTAAAATGTAAAAATCCGGAATGTCACCCCCAAAATTCGGTAATTTATAAATCAATTTCGCTTTGATTTAACAAGCAATAAATATGAATTATTGTATATATATAACAGCTTAATCATACAGGACATTCATCTCACCACGTTTCAGCAGAAGGAAGTCCAAATACCATGGATTTCTTGATGTACTTCTTTTGATGAACATTTAGTGGTATAGTTATCCATAAAAATATTAATTGATTAGTAATCGCGTAAGTGACACAGTGGACGGTTGTACTGGTAAAGTATTCCGAAGAACTCGTGAACAGCTTTCAAAAGCGCTTGGTTTTAGTTTCCAGCTTGTCATCATCAAGAAACTATCGCAATCTAATCTTCGGGTGCCCACCATTCATCACTTTCACCCAGCTCACTGTTCTTCTTTAAGGACAACAATATTCCACCAGCACCTCTTGGTTGCAAGCATACCATGTGCCGTGGTAAAGTACTTTTAAAGAGCTGCCAAATGCGTCCAGTTCAGCTTCCAGTCCGTTGCCACCGTTGAGAAATCATCATGACTGTGCTTACTGATGTAATTTCCACATCACAAAGGAGTGACGTCTTAATCACCAGGAGCATCGTTTTCAAGATTTTCCAACAATGACAGTAAGCTAGAAGAGGAAACGACGCGCGCTTTAAATTTCTTAATGGGTATTTTGAAATGGTAAACGATACACCTACAACGAGTAGTTGCTGGTTGAATTCTGTTGCTCTGAAAGGAAAATATCAGTTTGCTGGGTAAATGTGTTGAACGGTGTGGGCACGAAATTTGCATTGTGATCATGATTCCTTGACGGTGGAACGGACTGGAAGTGGAAACCAGGTGCATTTGAAAACTGTTTAAAAGCTCTTTATAGTGGTTGATGGTGTGCTTGCAGCCACAATTTTGGCTGATTGAGTAAGATTGGTAAGCTGGGTGAATGTTTCAATGGTGTCCACTAGACGTTTGAACTCTGATCTTCATTTTTCCATGGCAGCAACGAGCTGGAAGTTGAAACTTCATGAGTTTTGAAAGCTCTTCTTGAGTACTTTCGAACACCGTTCCAGCGGTGAAGTACGCTGCATCACTTACGCTAATGTTTCAGTGGATGGCAATATCACCCAACGTTGATCAAAAATTATACCACATCAAGAACTCAAGGAGCATTAGATTTCTGACGTTGAAACATGAACACATTCAGGATTACAAAAATTTCCAAAAACGGTCAGTCAGTTAAAAAATTACGTGACATAATGTGTCCACAAAGCAACTATTAACTACTTTTTTACTGCCACTGTACGCTAACCTATTTTTTTTTTTGGTTTTGTTTTTTCCAGCTTTCCACATCTCCAGTTGAGACAACATTTAGTGAAAGGAGGTAAGTCGATTTCACTTACTCTTCAATTATTTTATTTTCGTTCTTCTGGTTGTACATTCTGCTGTTTTGCATTTTATATCACTGTTTGGAGTATCTTTTTCAAACAAATCATGTTTTCTGCACGATATTCATATGAGGTCAAAGAATGTAAATGTTCACTGATGAAATGTTCACCATTTTGGTAGCAGCCACTGGCACATGTGACCTATATTTCCAAGAATTTCGAAATGAAAATTCACATGGTTACTTATTACCAGTATATTTTTAAGATTATCTTAGAAGGCGGAAGCGCATTTCTCCATCGGAGAATCACTTTAACGAGAATGCGTTCCTGTTTTTCTCTTGTAGCCCCTTCTCCTCGAGCAGCTCGGGATATTCTGGCTACTATAATGAATATAATGCACGGGAGTCGCCGAGCAGTCCCGGCCTTTGCGGTCTAACTAACCTTGGGAACACTTGCTTCATGAACTCCGCTGTTCAATGTCTTAGTAACTGCGTATCCTTGACGAAATACTTTGTTAACGATTGTTATAAAAACGAGTTGAACTTGGAGAACCCTCTCGGAATGCGCGGGGAGATTGCGAACGCTTACGCTGGCTTAATGCATCAAATGTGGTCCGGCAAATACAGCGTCATCTCTCCCAGACAATTCAAAACGAGCGTTGGAAGATTTGCTCCCCAGTTTTCTGGCTACCAGCAACAAGATTCTCAAGAACTTATGGCTTTTTTACTTGATGGTCTTCACGAAGATTTGAATCGTATCAAGAAGAAGCCTTACATCGAGTTGAAGGATGCTGAGGGACGACCTGATCAGGTAAGTTTTAGATGAGGTTAGTTCCATGTTTTCGATACGTCTGTTTGTGTCAGGATCGTAATCAGTCAGTCTAGTCGGCGCCGGACCCCAGTGGCCCGCCATACCCACACAAAAGGTTGGTAAAAACTTTTCCGGCCGGAAATATCGTTATTACTAAAAAAAGAAAACTGAAGGCCACGTTTAGCCTGATTTCCACTTGCGGAATTTTCTGTCCGCATTGACCTTTTCTTGTTGCTCATTGGCTCTCGGGAATGAAAGAGTTTCCGAGAGCCAATGAGACGTAAGAATTAGGTAATGCGCACGGAAAATTCCGCTTGTGGAAATCAGGCCTGTACACGAGAAAATGTTTCTTGCGACTTGCACCGCAACGGCGTCGTGGGACAATTTACAGGAGGAATTGCTCGTGTAATCTCTCCGCTTTGCAACTCTTGCTATTTAACCAAGAAATTGCGGGACAAGTTGCAGGAAACGCAGAACTACTTAATGATGAACACGAACTTAGTTCTTGTGGGAGCTTGGTAACTATCAGATAACTAGAGGAGGTTCGTCAAGCTCATTCTCTCATAAAAACGATTTCTGAGCCCTAAACAAGTTCGAGCATGTAACCCGCTCTCCTGCTACTTGCCCTGTTATCTGTCGAAAAAGAGCCAATCACCGCCGGACCGGAGACCGACGCACTGCAGGTTGCAGAGTAAACTGCGAACGTCTGACATCCCCTGAGCAACACGCAACGATTTTTTGTCAGAGACTGGGTTGCAAGTTGCAAGAAAAATTGCCTTGTGTAGCATGTCTTCAAAGAATTCTTCGCACAATACCATGATTACCTCCGTTTCTATTGTTCTCAAAGGGAATTGGATCACTAACTTCCTGAAAAAAGGCGGAAAATCTTTAATTTTCCCCTTATCACCATGTATGAGCAAACATCATTTCGGGCATGAGTCGGTTGTTCGAAGCCCCCTTTAACGCATGAATTTTTTTTTTTTTAGCTTGTTCTTTGTCCTCTGTTTGTTTTTGCCATGTTCTCTCGTTCGTTCTTTTGTTGTAAGTGTTTTGTTGTATATGTGGGAAATTGTCCTTTGACGTGTTAAGTCAGCGAACGAGCAACGATACTCAAGGATTCCTGTGGTGTTACTTCAAGTAAATCAATGTTTCCCAGGCATGGTTCGAGTGGACTGATGGGGATGAATTGAGTGTGGAAGATGTCCGCAGAGACTGAAAGAGAAATCGTGTACAGTTTTTTAAAAGGGTCCATAGATTACAATGGGGAGAATGATATCTTGATCTGATATTTTACGTAGCACTATTGTTCCAAGTGAACTGCAAAACCTGCGAATATCCTCAGCTGCACATCAACTTCAAATTCGTCACTTGGTGTATTTGCATGTATTTACGGTACTGAATAAACTTCGTTCGTGATCAAACTTTCTTCTCGGGAGAAAGGGCTACCAAGGCAATGGGAAGGAGAAAATTGCAAGAAGTTTTGGCAGCACGTCAATAAATCATTACAATTTCATTCATTTCCTGTAAAGTGACATTTCCAGTTGAAGAATCGATGAATAAATGTCCATTTCCGTAAAAATTAGAAAACACTATAGGAATTCATAGTACATATCATCATTTCATTTTTATCCTGTTCAGTGACCTGTTCTTCTTGAATAGTGGACGAATCACTTTTGAGTCTCAAGGATGGTAAAATTCGCATGTTGTTGCTTGGAAAAACGTATTAACTAGTGGGAATGGTTATCCTGGACAAGTTCTGAAAAGAACAGTGGGAAGCTTCCGGTAGTTCTATTCAGAACTTGTCCAGTATAACCATTCGCCATGGTTAATGCGTTTTTCCAAGCTATATTTCCAATTAGGAAATTATATATCATAGCTAAATTATGGCCATTATATGTTTGGAAATTACCCAAATGAGGTAAGGCAAAATGTTTATGAAATTGTTAATTTATTAAATTGAATTATAAATTATTAATTAATTTAAATTAATTGTCAAATTAAACAAATTGGAGGGCAATAAATTACTAACTAAATAAAAATAAGTAAATAAATGACCAATTTTAATTTAAAAAATGAACTGAAAATAATAAATTATTGAATTTATTACCTTAACTGATTTAATGTTTAATTAATTTAATAAATTATTATCAATCAAGTTTATTAATACCACCACAATTTAATTATGAAATTAGGTCAGACTAATGCTCTGAAATTCGCCTTGAAATCGATCTTGCGTTCATCGACTCATAGGTTGATAATTTTTTATTTTCCTAGCTCGTTGCACAGGAACTTTGGCAAGCTCACCGACAGAGAAATGACTCGATTATAGTCGATTTTTTCCATGGCCAGTTCAAATCAACTTTAATATGTCCCGAGTGCGAAAAGGTGAGAGATTAGGAACAAGAGCAAGAAGGGTAAGGAAATAGACAAAAACTATGAATAGAAAGCAAAGGAAACTGTGAATTCATAATCCGTGAAATGATGACATTTTTACGGCAGCATTCCACCTATGGGTGTCCTTGACGACCTACTGATATGGGAAATTAAAATCAACAACTTGCTGCAATGAGTGAGGTGGAAAGTGTGGTAATCATGGTATCATTTGTGGGTAAGTCATCTGTCAGCGTGGCATAGGGAGTAGGTCTCGTTCCGAATGTATTGTTTTACGTATTTTAGAACTACAGTATATACAGATATAGATAGATATAGATATAGATATAGATGTAGATATGAATATATAAAACATCAAAACCAAACCAATAAAATAGAAAATATTAAATATTTTATTAAGTTGGTTTTGATGTTTTACATAAATGTTTTCCTTTTCGTGAAGCTGGCTCTGGTCATATATATATATATATATATATATATATATATGTATGTATATACAGGACAACAGGAACAGTAAAAACATGTTTATTTACGTTTCGGGGGCACAAACCCTTCATCAAAATCAAGAGAATTGTGCTTTGCAGTAGACCTTATATAGCTACAGGAACATGAATATTTATCAAACTAGAACAGGAAATCTAAATAAAATCTCTCAAGTTCAGTTCTTTGGGAACAAATGTGTTCAATTTGAATGCCCAGAATGCTTCATCTTCAGCAGGATTTAAAGAACTATAATTATCAATTATGTTAACAGTAATGTTATTAAGACCGTCGTGGCCATCACTAAAAAATGTGCATACTAATGCTCTCCCGGTATATTAGGTTGCCCCCTTCCATACTGTTTCAAACTACTCTTATGATTGTTGAACCTCTCACTCATAGACGTTGTAGTACTGCCTACGTAGAATCTAGAACACAACCCCCGCCTAATCTAAAATTATGATCAAAAAAGTATGTATGTTTGAGTTCGGAGTCCTGAAAGGTATGCAAACCAGAAATAAACCGATAAATTTGAGACCATATATTTATGAAATTCTTTAATTATTCAGTAGCAAAATGAGCAATCAAAACTCCTGCTTTATGACATGTGATAACCCTTGTAAACACGATAAAG
>JBAHVQ010221525.1:0-11048 GCA_036872915.1 Nanipora kamurai
TTTTCCTTCAATAACTCATGTCTCAATTATTATGGGCTTCTTCAAAATCATATGCTGGGCTGTGATATTCCTAACAAAATATCCGATATATCGGGAGATTTTTTAATCAAGTCGGAAGGCGGGAAATTTGCTCAGATATCGGGAATCTCCCACCGAAATCAGGAGGATTGGCAAATATGCACAAGTGTTTAAAAACTCTTGTTTTTGACGTAATTTCTCTGAAAATATAGTAGCTTTGTCGAGCAACTTGTACAAAAATGTGTGGAAATTTGTCAGGCAAATCTATTTCTGGCCCTGTTTAAGTGAGAATTAGTAAAGGAAATAACTTTGTTCGAGAATTATTAATGAAAAATTACACTTGAATATGTATTAAAGGAAAATCTAAAGTAATAGAACTAATCAGACTTGATTAAAATTAGATGATACGGAATCAGAAGGCAAATAAAAACAACATCCACATGTGAACAGCTTCTGTGCAAATACCATCCTCATTCTTCCAAGCTCAGAAGCAATAATGACAACAAACCTCTCTGTGCCAAGAACGAATGCCAACAATAGCTTATGACTGATAATAAACAATGCTAACTTATATAGTAATGCTACACTATAACTTCATGAAATTTGCTTTGATCATTATTGCCTAATACATTTACAATGTTGCATAATATTTGCGTGCTATGTTTCGGGTCACATTTTTTCGAATTACAATTCTGTGTGCTATAGAAATACGCAGACAAAATCGTCTTTATAGATCTTCATATTTCTGCGAAAAAAGTTATTAAACTATACTGCAGGAAATGACGTTCTTGAGGTTTTTAAGGCTATCCAAACCTATTTAGTTGAACGGACCTTCGGGCATTGCTAAGGAAGGTTAGAATGAACATGAATACCCATAGAAGTTTAGAGATTCAGAACAAATTACGACAACTTGTACGTGGTATGGACCTTCTTCACAAATGGCGGACTTTGCACGCAAACGAGGCTTGCGTGCTTTTCAATCAAAACAACAAACCTCGAGGAAAGTTTTTTCATGACCTACAACGAAAAGAGTCAGGTTTTATCCACTCTTTGGTTCATTCTTTTTCAATAGTGTTTAGATAACGTCAGAAAAGGTAAGTCGAAAGTATTTCTATCAGTAGGAAACATTTTTACACGTTCAAAGAGCAAATCGGGAAAGTTTTTGTGAGGTTGTTGACAGTCAACTTAAATCTTGACATCTAGGACGAGGCAGTTTTTGTTGACAGCTATGGCATGAAAAAGTTTCTATTTTAGATTTTTAGTGGCACAGAAGTTGTTTTGTTCATTAGAATTGCTGAATTATAACGGTTCTTCAGCGTCCTCAAAAACAGTGTTGGGTGCAAATACGAATGTTTGAGAGCTCAATGACAATGTGGAAAGGTGTGCTTAGGACACTAAGATGATGGTGATTTTATCTATCTATCTTTAACCAAAAGAACACACACAAACAGAACCCCTTGCTTTAGTTTGTCAAAAAACTGTAAACCCAAGAAAAACACGCTAAAAAGCTTCAGCAGATAATTCGGTAAACTTTTGCTTTTTCAAACCACTGTTGATATCAATAACAAGGCAGCAAATAAAAACGGTGAATCCAGTAAAACTACTCAAACAACTAAAAAGAACCGTAACTGCATTGAAAATGGATATTGAATCTCGTGGATATATTAACTCCTTCCTGACCTAATGGGTCCTGAGCGACCTATGGAGACTTTTGTATTTTACTCTGACTACCAGATGATTTTACTCATCAAGGGGAAAGTCTTCGGTCAGGAAAGGGTTAAAACAGATATGTTTTACTCGGGCTACCGAAGGTAGGCCGAGTTATAAAATGGGCTCGAAATTTTTTTCGTCGTGTCACGAGTTTACAAAAATCACGCGTGGGCGACACGAAGTCTTTGAACTAATGAAATTCTTGTTAGGATCGTTTCTCGCGCGGCTTTCACGAATATCAATCAAGCAGGTAAAACATAATAAAACTCTATCTGAATAGTTGACGAGTTTTGCCGAGAGTTTTGCGCTGAAGTGATATAGCCCAAGTCGCTTTCAGTAGCCCGAGTAAACGCCTGAGCAGGCGTCTTGTTTTATTATAAAATAAAACCAAATTACCAAATTAAGCATGAAAGACCAGGAAAATTAGAGATCGAGAAGCGAGTAGAAAACCGAGGTGATAGCCGAAGATTTTTACAAACTTCAAGGTGTTTGGATATCTGATGTAACATGACTTCGAGTGTTTGATATTGCATTTCAAAAGGACCAGAATTTGAGGAGAAAATTGAGATGAAAGTCGGCTTAATTCATGTAATTTCTTCCCCATATATCCAAACCATGTCCGGGTAGTGATTTCCTTTGTGTTTTTCATATGATTTATTATTATTTTTCCTCATGAATTATCTTATTTTGAATCAGTTTGAGATGATTATGTGCAGGGTACGATAAAGTTTTAGCTAGCAAAACTTAGCCCACATCTTTAACATATCCTAAACAGAAACATGCTCTAAACTATAAGCAAAAGTATCCTTCGACCACGATTATTATAATCTGAATATTCTGGTGTTTTTTTTAAACTTTCCTTCGGCTTTTTTGAAATTGTGAAAGAACGAGACTTGCTTATTTTCCGATGCACCCAACACCTATGAACCATTATAGTTAAGCAGTTTTAACGAACAAAAGAGCTTCTGTGCCACTAAAATAGAAATGACTCCGCGGCATAGTTTGTCAACAAAAACTACATAGTCCTATGTGTCAAGATTTAAGTTGACCGTCAACAACCTCGCAAAAATATCGTGATTTGCTCTTTAAACATGTAAAAATGTTTTCTACTGGTAAAAATAATTTTGATTTATCTTGCCTGACATTATCTGAACACTGTTGAAAAAGAATGAATCAAAGAATGGATGAAACCCGACACTTTCCACAGTGGCGGCCATGAAAAATCTCTACTTCTTGACGTTTGTTGTTTTGATCAAGAAGCTCACGAATCTCGTTTCCTGGCTTAGTCCGCCACTTATAAAAAAGGTCTATATATGCTGATCACTGACCTCTATATAACTGGACTGCGGATGAACCTCTGGAGAATGTCCTCAAAAGTCCGCTATCTTGGTAGGTCATAAGCCCTTCTCAACCAATCACATGCAAGATGTGTTTCACGAGATAAAAAGCTGCATGGGACAAAACTCGACAGAAAAGCGAGTTTAGGGAGTTGACAGCGTTTTGAAAGGTAAAAACATTTGTCGGTAAATCAAAAACTTGACTAAGTTCGGACATCTTTTACAAGTTTCCTATCGGAAGATAATTCTGAATGATTTTATGTACTATTACTCGTCGGAATTCGTCGGATGACTCACCAAGATGGCGCCGGTCAATTGCAGACAATTTTGACAATACAAAAATATCAGAGACCCGCAGTCCAGTTATATAGAGGTTAGTGCTGCTGATACGTGCGAATATGTGCGTAAAGTTAATCCTACAGACGTTTGTCAAGCTTTGACAAGTACATTCTTAAAATGGCCGTGACTTTAGTCTATGTTGGTTCTCCGCAATCAAAACAAACAAGTATAAAAATAAAATAGTCAAAAGGATGCTCAAACTGACGTTTCGACGTTTTCCCTAACCCTTACCCTAACCTCAACCTAACCCTAACCACGTTTCACTCCGACGAAGGGCCTTCGCTCGAAACGTCAGTTTAAGGATTCTTAAGTTCGGGCAGTTTCCAAAACCTTTTGACTATCTACAAGCCGTTCAATGCTGCGGACGCAGTACTCTAATTTTGATATAAAAAAAGAAGCCGTTCAAGAGGGAAATTATTTATTGTTGTGTTCCGCTTTGTTATAACTACAGTGGAAAGGTAGTGGACGGAAAGCTGGTCAGACTTCACAGAATTCCTGCTTGGCTTAAAACAAAGAGGCTCTGGATACGAAAACTTTGCAATGTTTGCTAAGATTTTTCATTAAACCAGGAACACGTGTGTGCAGCTTGCACTTTGAAGGGAAAGATGGACCTAATCCTTGGCGTCAGCTTTCGACATTATTTCCCTTCGAAACGAGCTCCTAAACGCTTTGTTATGAAACGTCCGTTGCCGAACAGAAATATTAAGACGTCAAGAGGATTAGCCATGGTCCGTAGAGCACGAAGATGACTAACTTTTCATTCAGATGTACAAGGTAGCATTGTTTCCATAATCACTTGCCAAGAGAGTTTTTTAAGCCAAACTCTGGAGATATTACGCGGGACACAACAAGACAGGTTATTCAGTTATATTAGTTTTTATATCGCGAAGATTAAGCAAAATAGCAAAGGCCAAGCTAACAAACTTGTAACCCTCTTTATACATAAAATTAATTTTACACTGTTTTCAATCTAAAAATATATTACAATGTTCCACCATACCAAGTGCTACTCTGGTTTGTAAATTTTATGAACGTAACTTAAAGAAATTACAGTTCACGACCCAACCTTTGTTACGTTTCGACACTCCGGTCTGGTGTCTTCATCAGGGGTTACCTAAGCGTCGTAACGAGTTCCTTTTATGCTCAACTTTGAGTGATGATCTCATCTATTGATGAGATGCTAGGGACTCGTTACGACGTTTGAGCATAAAAGGAACTCGTTACGACGCTTAGATCATCCCTGATGAAGACACTAGACCGGAGTGCCGAAACGTTGTGTCGTGAACTGTGATTTCTTTAAGTTACGTTCACAAAATTTTCAAACCAGAGTAGCACTTGGTATGTTGGATCTTTTACCTGGTTGCCGTGAACCTGTATCTTACCGATATTACAATGTTTTCTAATAGTAATATTACATGTTTTAAATATTATAGGTGTTCAGTTTTAATATGTTCTAACTGAAATTGAGGTACAAAAAATCACACTTCAAGTGAACCTGCCTTGATTCACAGAAAAACCAGATTTTACATAAGATTTGTAAATTTTGGAACACTTACGTTGATTTTCAACAGTGTATTTCGTGTGGCTGGAAAGCTGGATTACTGAAATGACAAGGGTTCGCGGAAGGAAAAACAATACTCGGACGATAAAAATAGGCCGACACCTTGACCTGAAGGACAGGTCCGACTTATTGATGTATATCTAATGGTCTCGATGAAGCTAAGACTTGGACTACTCGAACAGGATTGGGTAGAACGATTCAATATCTCAGTAAGTACAGTTTCCCCGATTTTTATTACCTGGTATAATGTACTTGTACATCTGAAGGAATTAATTGTATGGCCAAGTAAAGAAATTATTGCTGCGAATTTGCCACAGTGTTTCAAGGTTGAGGTACCATCTTCTTTGATCAACCAGTCTACAACTTCAAGCTTCTTGTAGGCATCAGTCCTGGAACAGCGACATTCTTGTGTCGGATTTGGGGCGGAAATGCATCTGACAAGCAGACTGTGAAGGAAAGCGGTTTGCTTAATCTACTTAAGGCAGGTGACAGTGTCATGGTAGAGAAGGGGTTTAACAATCACGATCTTTTACACCCTCTAGGTGTAACCTTGAACATGCCTCCCAAGAGATTCAAACAGACAACTTTCAAGGCAGAAGGTCAAGCAAACAAGGAGAACAGCAGCACTGCGAGCACATGTAGAACGAAAAATGAAACAAATAAAAAACATCCTCATTTCACATCCCTGCCACTAAGTGGCACAATGCAGACAATATTGTATTAGTGAATAGTTTCCTTTGGCAACTAAGGCACGGTTGTTCAAAAGACGATTACCGCTAATCTTGGGTTAAAATTTAATCGGCTCATTAGTTTGGCTTGTTCTGATTAGTAATTTTAATTCAAACTTTCTAGAAGAAAACCTTTCTATATTTGAATGATATCTAAACAGAAAACTTTAAATATCGGTTCCTACATTAGGACTATTTCTTCCACAAAGTTTTCACTCAACCTGGATTAACGTAATCGCCTTTCGAACAGCCAGGCTCAGGTAAAGATGTCACGAATAATGTGTAGAGCTACTCTGGTTTGTTTTAGTTAAGATAAGTGTTTATCTGTGTGATTTTTTACATTAAGATATAAGTGATAAAAGTGCTAAGTTGAAATGAAATAACCACGTGGAGTGTTTATCTCCCTTAAATTATAATAATATAACCCAATCCACAAATTGTAATTCAAAAACATGAAAAACCCGAACAGTTACAATGCGAAACAAATTTCTTAAAGAACCACAAAGAAGAATTAGGTTACTAGTCAGAAAGTGTACCCAACGTTTCGACACAAAGTTTTAGTATCTTCATCAGGGGTTGGAATTGTCGACTGGGGAACTTGTTCTTATGTTAGTGTCACTACTTAAACACTGAACAGAAAGTCTGCTCATGTGGGACTAGAGGACGTCTGTCAAGCTCGTTCACTCAGAAAAACGATTTCGGAGCCCTAGACGGGAATCGAACCCACAACCTTCTGTTGACCGGTGAGACGCTCTAACCATTGAGCCACTACGACTCAGATGGTGAGCTAGGCTGCAGGTTCGTCATATGTACAGTCTAAGCAAAAGTCACGATATGATAATAATGATGGAATACTTAAACACTGAACATAAAGCACGTAGCGTTTAAGTATTCCATCATTATTATCATATCGTGACTTCCGCTTAGGCAGTACATACGACGAACCTGCAGCCTAGCTCACCATCTGAGTGGTAGTGGCTCAATGGTTAGAGCATCTCACCGGTCACCAGAAGGTTGCGGGTTCGATTCCCGCCTACGGCTCAGAAATCGTTTTTCTGAGTGAACGAGCTTGACGAACGTTCTCTAGTCGTTTCATTAGTGTCACTGTTGTCATGTTTAATAAGTAAGTATCTGTAAGCTTCTGGAAATAGATTTCCATCATCTCTGTTAGGGTCACTGGCGCTGTTGACATACCACGTCTCCAAACAAATCCTCTGATAACAGCGCGGGTTGCATGTGATAACGGCGACATTGTTCCGTTCAATTTTGTGTGTTGTTTTGAATGCATGTTCTGCAAGAGCGGATTTAGTGATCTGTCACTCCGAAAATGTTTTCTTGCGTTCCTTCAATCGAGTCCCGAATTGCCCCTTTGTCTGCCCAATATAGCTTTTTTCACAATCCCTACACGGAATAGAGTATACAGCTCCCTTCATCTGTTGTTTGTCTAGTTTGTCCTCAGGTTTTGGGAAAATTTGAGGTATAGTCCGGAAGGGTTTGAGCGCTGTCTTTACGTTGTGTTAATATTCTCTTTATAGGTTCTGAAATTCCTTTTATATAAGGTATTATTGCAATCCACGAGGTTCTAGCCTGTCGTCGGTGTTTTCAGCGTGCTTAGGTTCTTTTTAAAGGTTTAACAGAAATATATTTGGATAATTGTTTTCTTTCAGAACGTTAAAAATTTTTCCTACTGGTTTCCTAACGAAAATGGTCTCCTACTGTTTTGATCGAGATGTGTTCGGTACCAGATTGCAACGCTTTAAGAGCGTTTTTCCCACTGCCTTCTGGTAAACGATAGGGTGATGAGAATTAAGATATTTGTCTGTGTGCGTCTTCTTTCGGTATACTTCAGTGGAGAGTTTTCCATCAGATTCGTGTCTTACTAGGATGTCTAAAAATGGTAACGAAAAGTCGTTTTCATATTCTACCGTAAAATTTAGGGAAGGTTCCACACTAATAGGAATATTAAAGCCCAGCATAGAATGCGAAACAATGGCGCGATATTAAAAGTTTAATAGAATCTTAGGTTTCGTTGTTTATATCACAACATCTTCAGAGATAATAATTAAAGATGAATGAAGATGTTGTAATGTAAACAACGAAACGTAAGATTCTATTAAACTTTTAATATCATGTTATTGTTTCACATTCTATGCTGGGCTTTAACATTCCTATTAAAATTGAGATTCGTGCCTGGTCAACCTCTGGCTAATGTTCTAAGGTTCAATACTGTTTATATAGTCTAAAAAGCCTGAAATTTCACTACGTTTAAGTGCGGAGATGATGCGGGGATGATGCAACTCACGCTATTATCAGAGGATTTGTTTCGAGGCGTAGTACATTAAGAGCGCTAATGACCCTTTAAACAGAGATGATGAAAATCTATTTCCAGAAGCTTACAGATACTTAATTATTAAATATGACAGCAGTGACACTAATATAAATACAAGTTCCCCAGTCGAGAATTCCAACCCCTGATGAAGATACTAAAACTTTGTGTCGAAACGTTGGGTGCACTTTCTGACTAGTAACCTAATTCTTCTTTGTGGTTCTTTAAGAAACAATTTGTTTCGCATTGTGGCTGTTCGGGTTTTTCATGTTTTTTGAATTATAATTTGTGGATTGGGTTATATTATTATAATTTAAGGGAGATAAACACTCTACGTGGTTATTCCATTTCAACTTTTATCACTTATATCTTAATGTAAAAATTCGCACAGAGAAACACTTATCTTAACTAAAATAAACCAGAGTAGCTCTACACATTATTCATACCATTGTGTTAATTTGTGCTGCTCTTATTAACCTTGAGCCATCATTTATATCATAGTACCGTGTATACTATTTGCAACTATTGAAAGGGATTTCTCGCATATACGGTCATGAGGATAATTTATGGATGTGAAGCAGTCTGCTAAGGAGACTATTTATGAATAGGGTCTATAAAAAATTCAAATGCATGTATGGCTTGATGTAAATAATTTTTATTAAAAGCCCCACTAAGGGGGGAACATATACAAATTAAGCACAAACTGTGTACACTCTTAGTTAACTATTTACAGGAGAGTTAAAAGAAAGTGGAATAAAAGTTTAGTCACACGTGTACAAAGACCTGTCCAGTTACAATCGAAGCGAGGGCGTTGTTGATACACCATTTCCCTCCAAAATTACTCAAAACGAGCATGCATTTTTCCGTCTTAAGTCTATTCTTTACATAAGCGGTGAAATGAACGAGACAATCAATCTTGGTAGCTGTATCAAACTGGTAGAATTCCGTTCTTTCCAAGCTGAGAACTTAGCGGCTGAGATGAGATGGTTCGTTATGACTCTTAGGAACTTCTCCAAGCAAGATAGACTTCTCAGAAAAGGAAGTGACGGTGCTTTCGATCTTGTTACACAGGAACAGCACTTTAGACCTTAACTGATTGACAAAGGGACAGAGGTCTAAAGCGTGAGCAAGGTTTTCCCATCGTGCGCCACATCGGGAACACTTGATCGCAATTCGTGAATTCCAGCGATGGAGGACGGTATTCACGGGAAGAACGAGATGTACTGTCCGTCAATTGAAGTCGTGTAGCGCTGGATCTTCCCAACCGAATTGTACCGGGCAATGTGAGACCTCGGATGTCTGAGCAGTTTCGAATCTCCAAGGCGAAAATTTCAGAGACGATAACAAATAGAAGGGGAGACAGAGGACATCCTTGTCGTACTCCACGAAAAACTTTGAAAAAGGGGGAGACAGTTCCATTGTTGAAGATAGTACTCTGGATATTCGTATAGAGACAGCGGATAAGTTTACGGATCACAGGTCCGAAGCTCATTCGTTCAAGAACTCGGTCCATAAAGTCCCAGTTGACGGAATCGAAGGCTTTCTCTTGGTCAATTGTTATAAAAGCACAAGGTAAGTTCTTTGCGTTGACGTAATCAGCGATATCTCTCAGCAAAGTCGCATTATCTTCGGAGGACCGTCCTTTGACAGCGCAAGTCTGGTCAGGGTGGATTACGGATGGCAGAACACGACCGATTCTGTGGGCAATGACTTTTGCGATAATCTTATAGTCAACATTAAATAGGGAGATGGGTCGCCAATTCTTTAGCTCTTCATGGTCATCTTTCTTAAGTGGAAGGGTAATGAGCGCCCGTCGAAGTGACAGAGACAATTCTTCTTTTAACAAACATTGGTTGGCCATCTCAACAAAATCTTATTTGAGTAGGTTCCAAAATGTGGAGTAAAACTCTTTAGGCAAACCATCAAGTCCAGGGATTTTATTTTCTTTCATCTGCTTTAAAGCGGAAATACATTCCGAATCTGTGAGGAGATGTTCACAAGACTGTTTCTCGTCCTCGGAGAGACATTGGTGAATCAAATTAAATAATTGATCTTGTGAATTGCGATCGACTGTTCGCTCAGCATACAACTGATAAAATCAAAACTTGCTCGGCCATGATTATTTTGGAATCTATGGTTCTACCATTAGGCGTTTAAAAGGCTGTGAAGAGCTTACACGAGCCATTAAAAGCTTCATTGCGGAGAAAATATTTCGACGGTTTCTCGTTATTTTGTAGAACGCGGACACGACTGCGAGTCTTAGCACCCTCCAAGCGCTTTTCATCAAGGTGTTCTAGTGCCGCACGAGTTTGGCGTAAGTTGTCTACATCCTTCGGGGAAAGGTCGCTCTTTTGAACAAAACTATGGTAGGTATTCTTTCAATAGGTGAGCCCGTTTTTCGTTACTTACTTGCCTTACCATTATGCTATGATCAATAATCCTATTTTTCATTTCCATTTTCCCGGCATCCCACCACACGCCAACATCCGTAAATGTCGTTTTCTGCCGTTTCCATTTCGTCCAGAAGGTTCTAATATCATCGCTGAGTTTTGGATCGTTTAATAGACTAGTGTTGAGCTTCCACACACCCAGCCCTAGGACGGGAGCTTCGTCGGTATCAAAAAGATGCAAGGAAATTAAATCATGGTCAGACATATAGCAAGGATAAATGTCGGTCGCGGCTATACCATCTTTCGCTGGACATGAGGAGATAAAAAACTTGTCCAGACGACACTGGATTGAATTATCACCGTTCGACCACGTATATTGCCGTTTCTGAGGTTGCCGAAGTCTCCAAACATCAACCAAATGAAATTTAGCTATCAATCGTTTGGGTTCCAGCGCACCAAATCCACCACGAGACGGGTTGCCACCACGTTTGTCCAGTTCCAAATCGAGAAAACAGTTATTATTATTATTATTATTATTATTATTATTATTATTATTATTATTTTATTATTATTATTAATTTTATTTGGATACGGTAGTCCTTCAGTCTACGAATGGACTGCTTTCCAAGGAGCCGTATA
>JBAHVQ010221546.1:0-11046 GCA_036872915.1 Nanipora kamurai
TGTTAACCCGGGCGACGTTCGAGCCGGTGTGGGAGACTGTCTTTATTGCCATAATCCATAGAACTGCATGCGAATGGCTAAGTGATGCTTGGCTTTCGCCTTATCAAGTTCACTCTCTCGGCAGGGTGGGAATGAACTCCAGCGGGCAAGAGGCAGGTCAAAACATGCTGGCATTTCCATCCTGCTGCAGTGGTTGGCCGAAGGATACGTCTGTCTATCCTCACCCTTGGTTGCTACCATGAGGCACCAACTGGGGGTGGCCCACCACAGGCCTTTTACAGATATTGTTTTTAGTTCTGTATGGATGCCCAGTTGCGCCCTCCCCACCCCCATGTTGGAGATGGGGGGCGACGGTTTAGTCACCGACGGCCCGACCCTTAATGATACTATTAACTAACTGAAAGGACTGAAGGATAACAATGGAGTAAAACTGATTGATGGACCATGAAAAACGCTTATTGTTGGTTTTGCCATAACATCAAAATCAGTCTTAGCTTTAGCTACACATTTTCTAATATGTTCTTACCTACTGCTTCTCTCAAGATCAAGTTGAAATGTTGTTCAGTAAAACCAGAAGTCATCTTGGCTGAAACGACAACCCAAATGCATTACAATTCAAATGGGTCCTGAGAGCACTGCTTCAAAGGAATCATATTGCTGCTGCTGAAACAGGTAATTGTACTGTCATAGAAGACAAATGTAAAATCTGGATAACAGAATTATTGGCTCCCTAAATTGTTCAGCAATCTGGCGTGATGATGTTTTGGATTACATTGGAGGATATATCCCAAAAAAGATCACCAAATGCATCGAATGCTCTGAATGTGCTGTTTCTTTGGCAGCAGATGGTGACATCCAGACAGTCTTACCAGACCACAGCTACTGTCAAAGCAATTCCACAAGCTCCAGTTTAATTTCCTTCAAAAGTTTTGGAAAGTTAACCACACCTTCTCCATCAGTCATCAAAGTAATCAAAATTACAGACATAAAAATAATAATAATAATAATAATATTCAATCAGGGTATTCATTCACCAAAGGGTGTTTTTCAATGAAGCCCTGCAAAGAGTTATTTACAATACTTAAATGTACAATAAATAAAGACAAACATTACAAATAAAATTAGATATCAAATACTATAGTCAATTCAGATTAGTCCAAGTCCAACAATCAGAAATACTTTTATAAAAATTAGTTTAAAATCAATAGTTTTCTTTTACAAACTGTCAAGTTTGAAACACTTCTGAGTTCAAGGTCTAATTCATTCCGGATTACTTCGTCAAATGCTTGCATGCTGGAGTTCTTTAACAAGCCGATCCATATTAGCTCTTAAACGAGATGTCCTCCAGGTAGTAAAGCCCTGTTCATTCCAATCTTTACAGCAGCACTCGCGTGACAGTCATGCGTTGGACGAAAATTTTCGTGAAGACCATATCACCTCCATCATCAAGCGAATAACGGACTACGTGAAAATCTTCCTTCATCGTTTTGGAGATGTCGACACAGAGAGAGTTGTTCGTGAAGAAAAACCATCGAAAAAGCAAAAGCTTACAAAACTAATCCTCTTTGGCAATGATTAAGTGAATTGACCATTGTTGACATCAACTGAATTGTAATATATTTCGCCATAAACCCACGAAGATCGATATAATGTCCTTAAACCGACTATTTTTGCAAGCAAAACTTGTACCTTTTCAAATCCGAAACAGTAACCCGCTCAAAAACGTAATTACTATAACTTGCCCTGTTGTGGCTGTTGTCCTTTTGCTGCAGCTAAATCCAGACTTGCACCCTGATTCGCCATATTGAATTCTACCGCGTGGAGACTGGGTACGTGTTCATTATCCCGTGAAATGCAAATTTTTCCGCGAAATACAAATTTTTTCATAGTTTGCCGTTTTGGTTGTTGGAAACACACTACAGCGTTAAATAAAATCCTTCTCTTTATCTCCGATTGGATTTATATTATTTGAGGAAACAAGATGTGGTGCGCCGAAACACAAGTAAGTCAATTGACTTGTAGATCGATCAATAATTAGTCAGTGACTCAGGCTTATATACTGTATTATCTCAGTTACTTAGGAAAAACCATTGTACTCAAAGCAGCTAATCACGGGCGACGGAAGATGATTTATGTTGAGGGTAAATTCCGATGAAAAAGTGAAATGAGGGAGTCTATTCCGCTGACTTCTCTCCTAAAATTTCAGACTGTTAAATAAAGAAATATGTAAACTTCATTTCTCACTTTGGTTTTATCAATAAAGATATCAGAAAGGATAGGAACTACTCTTAGATACAGTTAATTAATACATTGACGAGACAATGTTTGGGAATTAGCCCCCGTCAGCAATAGCACCCCATCCCCAAGCCACTGCAACTCCACTACCCTCGCAACGAGCTGGAGTTGAACGGAAGTAGTGTACGTTGCATGAGCGTGGACTTTGTCTCGTCAACTTCACATTAAGTTGCTGCATGTTCACAAGGACCCACAAAAGACAAAATACGCTGTTTCATCGCTAGTTATTACATTGTTTCTAATTCAATTAATGAAATTGACCAATTAGAATTAAATGAAAATAGTTAGAGTTGAAGTGTGACTGTGGTATTTTTCTCATCTCGTTCACATTGTAGAATATTCTCAAAAAGCACGCTTTTCCACCTCTAGTTATTGATTGTGTCATAGTACAGGGTAGAATACAAATGCACTCTCGTAAGTTCTAAAACGCTAAAGTTTGAAAAGCTTTTCCTTTCAAAAGCATATCGAACTACCTATGCACGACAAATTTCAATAATTATTTTATAGGTACACCATATATCCGCTTGATGTAACTAACCCCTTTACATTCAAAAGACAAAAATATGGTGGTCATATTGAAGGTGACGTTAAATGGCATCTAAACCCTTTTTGCGAAAATGTTACCAAGGTGACCCGATGCCATCATGTGTGACCTACCTGTTGGCTGAAAATTCACATGATGCAGTAAAAATAAGATTTTTTTGTCTACTAAAAGGAAACAAAATTGAGTGCAACATTATCTAATCTTGTATCGTCATTAAAATACCTTGATATTTTTATCAGAATTTCGAAAAATGACCACACATTCCAACTCTTTTCCAGTAGCGTTACTCTGCGTGATGTATGATATAAAATCGTCCGGCGTAAACCAGAGTAAGATAAAGAACGATCGATCTGCTAAGAAAGTGTTAAGGTTATCTTTTTTTGGCTACTGATGTCATTTGGCAACTTAGAAATTCTACTTTTTCAACGCCGGACGATTTTATTGGTCAACATGGAAACCTCCTAGAAGCCCTGACAATAAAGGGTTAAGTTCTCATTAACTTTGGTCAGAATTTTCTTGATAATATATACTGAGGATAAACTTTCATCGTTGTGTACATGTCCAAAATAAACGAACAAAAACAATATGGATGAACATCACAAAGCAAGAAACGTTTCCTTTTTTGAGATTTATAATAATACTGAAAGGTTAGAAATACAAAACCAGTTGTCAGGTACATGTCTAAACCTTACAAAATCTATCGTTCGCTAAGGTATAAGCATAAAACAATAAACCAAACCTAAAAAATTATGTCCAACTAAACTAAAACAAAAAAAGTCATAAAAAGCTGCCTTTCATTTTCATCTTAAAAGTTAATGGCTGTCAAGACAAAGTGTGCTTATCATTTGCTCATAACCCCACATGCTTTCTCTTCAACACATCTCAGCTTCCCTTGTTTGCATATGCTATAAAGTGAAAGAGCAAAAATTTAAATTGCAGAGGCAATAGCTTATTTCTTTAAAGTGATTTATTTTATACAAAATATAAAGAGTATATAGTACATGGAATAATTTGAAAATTGGTTCTGAAATAGTGAAGTATCGAGATCCCCGAGTCAACTCTGTAGTGACGTTCCTTCTGTAATTTCATGAAGGTAGTATCGCATTATGGTATTAAATAATAAAATTAAATTTAATCACATCCACGTGTATTTATTATTGGCCAAACTAAGTTTTATCCCAGTATTAACTCATTAAGATCCGAAGAAGTTATTGAAAAAACGATTCAAAACCTTTAGCTAAACTTCGTGTCACAGTTTGTTAAGAAGCTTACTTTAGTGCCGAAATTAAAAACAGGAAATACGAAGAAATTACAAAACGTTTCATAGTACACTGATGTCGTACGTTTGGCGTGTCAGACCGAATAGAGTCAAGAGAGAGTTAGAATTGAATTTGTAGAATTGAATTTGTATATTTGGGTTTGGTCAGAGTTAAGAGGAACTTATAGTTTACAGGTCTTGTTGGACTATGTTTGAGGGCTACCGTTGCGGTTTTTGTCGTCGTTAAGTAGAGTTCAACTTGAACAGCAGGTCAGCCAAAATGATAGCAGTTTATGGCGTAAACTGAGATAGGATGTTTGATGGTTTATTGTGGGGCTTTTACTGTCAGCTAAATCTGGCATATTATTTCAACAATCACATTTCAAAGATGTTATATTCCCATGTATTCCGTAGTATTTAACAAAACATTTTCGAGATGCACCCTAACCACGCTGAAACAAACATCATCCCTAATTTTATCGTTAGAACACTGCAGTAACACTTTCTGACCGAAATCTAATCCCAACACAAACTCTAACGCATTGGAAGTAGTACAAACTGCATTTTTGTCTATATCCTTTACTCTTACTTCTTGGCTCGTAATACGATGTTTCAGCCGGTTGGCTGGTGGTCTGCTTTCTCCAATTGCAACGGACACAACATCTTCGTTATTTTTTTTTGTGATCTAGCACCCACTAAAGACTAAATACTCTCACTACAAGGCTGGTTAGACAAAGTAGCATGCCACATAAACTCTAGTTGGTTAAAAGCAACTTTGTCGAAGGAGAGGAAGTATGAATAATAAAATGTTTCGATGTCCCACGGTGGCACATCTTCCATGTACAAATACAATATATCTAAGACCGTGACTAACATCAGCCTGGGAACAAGCTTGTACTCACTGCAGTGCATGGAAGTGGGTAGAAAGTGCAATGCACTTACAATTAGTTATATATAACAATTAACAGAATATGGGTTCTTACCAGATTTTATTTTTTCCCACCTCGACGAAGTATTTTACAACTCTTCCTTTGTAATAGCATAGGTTTGGTCGTGGCACTAACAAAAGGCAAACGATGAAAACAATTAAGTTCTTATTATTACAGACTGTTTTGCTGATATAGACATAACTAGACTCTTTTTTTCCCTTCAATATCGTGTTACTTTATAGATCATAAGTAAAATTAGAGAGGGAATGCCCGCTTTTAATTTCAGTCAACCGAATGTGCAATTGGAATAGGAAATAATACGGTTCAAGGATGAATAATTAAAAATCGAACGCGTGTTTTTCGAAATACCCATAGCAGTACGAGTGCGAGAATCTTAAACATTCTTGACAGATGTTGAAAATTCTCTACAAAAGTGGAAAGCTGCTGCTTGTAACCCTGCCTGACGTCAGTCTACAAGAAGTATTAATCCTTAACAGCGTTTGCTGACGTCTGCGAACTGGAGATTTAACAGTAAATCCTCCTAGCAAAAATTTTAAGTTTACTGCTGCTGTCATTAGCCCATCAGGGATAAATAAAGTATATTGAAATGTTATTAATCGGACAAAATCATGTTGGGTTACTTGAGGGAGGTAAATGCGGCACATTGCGGGTCAAGTGACTGACATTAACTGGAGTGCTGTTCATAACGGCAACGGAAAATTGGTTAAGAAATTTTGGTTCCAGCATCTGCTCTAGCTTATCGATGATCTCTATTGTCGTCACTGTTTTATCAACGAATTGTTATCACGATCGAAGAATTTAACTGTCGTAGAATCTGGCAAAACCCTTGTCAATCCCAAACTATAACTATACTATTGCACAAAGTTGTACTTTAGTGAATGGCTTGAAGAGAATGAATAATACGACTACAGTCAATCGCGGGATGAAGGTTACGCTTGATGAAAGAACCTCAGCAGGTGTCTTTTAGAAATCAAAAGAAGGCTTTCTCTTTGTTTTTAACAGGGTCACAAAGAGCAAAGATTACCCTTGCGACCAACATTTACAAATGCTCCTTCAATTTTGCATGAAATTTTATTGTTCAACTCTATTACTCAAGCCTGAAATTAACCCTTTATCGGAAAGGTTTTCAGAAGGTCCCCCCTTGACGAGTAAAATCGTCTGGCGTTAGCCAGAGTAAAATTAATATGTTGCCATTTGGCAACAGCGCCCGGTAAAGGGTTAAAAAAACGATTAAAGGTAAATTTGTTCACCATTACTAAATTTTAATGCAGGATAAAAAAAAAGAAATTGAGTTTTCAGTGAAAAGGGTTTTGCTGTGTTTACGTTGCGATGGCCTTTTGGCTCTACATTACAAAGTGATAGAAAATAATGCAAAATTCGTGACGTCTTAGGCGGACTAAAAGTAGGATCATTTGGAAACTTAAAAATTTCAAAAACGCTTCACATGCTAGATTTCTTCTCGACATCAGAAAAGACACCCGAGTAATTGTACCAGGAAGTTCCAAAGCGAATACACTGTTACAATCATTGTATTTGATGTAAAACGATTCATCAAGAAAATAACTTCAAAGCTGTTGGTTTCAACAGATGGAATAATTTATTTGAATTTAATTACTTTTGTTCTTCAAATTGGTCATTTTATATAGGAGTACATGAGATCTATTGTTGGTGAAATAGTTTTACTCATTTGGTTAATATGGCCCTTATATGGATAATTAATTTCTAAGGGCTATGTTCGTGAATTTATGAATATGTCATCACTACGTGATATATGCACGTACGTGAATCGATATGAAGAGAGGAAAGAAAGAAAAAGAAAGAATAAGAAAGAATAAGAAAAAAAGAAAGAAAAAGAAAAGTGAGAGAAAAGGAACGAGAAGAAAATGAAAAAAGAAAAGGAAAGAAAAGAAGGAAAAGAAAAGTAAAGAAGAGAAATAAAAGAAATGAAAAGAAAGAGAAAAGAATTTAAAATAAAAAGGAATTGAAAAGAAAAAAGAAAATATCAAATAGAGCAAACGGAATGGCCATAAAAAGGCTGGACTTTCAGACGTAGTTGTACGCTAGTCTTTTTTAAAAAGATTTGAACTTAATGTCTTGACTAGCCAATCTAGTGTCTTCATCAAAGGAGCAGTTGGATGAGATCTCATAATTATTCCTTCTCAGTGATAACCCCTAATGAAGACACTAGATTGCAATGTCGAAGATTTGGTAATAAAGGGTAACTTTGCAATTTAAATTCATATATTTTTATGCCAGAGTGGAGGCAAACTACGTCTGTTTCTTTATCTAGTTGCGCTGGCAGTTTGTTCGTTTATGACGTACCTTTGCATACATTTTTCTCCAAAACAAATCCTTTCTTGCACGTGCAGGGAGTTACTTTAGTGTCAGCCCATTCACCATCACTTCTACATAATCCGAATACTTCACCATTGTGAGATACAGAGTTTTTCGGACAGCTGGAATTCACTCTTAAAGTTCCACTTGCCGGGGAAACAGTTTTTGGCAAAGGAAATCCTTTAGCAAGGGTTTTGGGGCAATAAAATGACGAAACTTCTATCTTAGAAATTATTACGCATGCACCTTCAGCGAGAAACACAAGGGAGGATTCTCTAGAATTGGAATTAGGATTTGGAAAATACTGGAAGTGATACGTTTCAGGAGTGTTTTGTTTGTCTCCATTAATTTTCGTTGATAATGGTAGGTTATTTAACTTTTTTCTAGTTAAGGTACTGCTGATTTTCGTCGGAAGGTGTTCTTGGAGTACAAATACTTTTGCATATTGATTCCTACACGGAGGGCAACTGGCGAATTGCATCGTGATCTTAACGTGAACTGATTTAGCTCTATCAGTTTTGAAAAACTTGGTATAAAACCACGATTTCTTGGAATTTTCCGCATTGCAAACGAAACACATTCCACCATTCTGTCGGACACTCCACTACATAATAAATAAAAACATATTGGGCTATTAGAAAACGTCAGTGACAGAACTGATATGAACAACTCTTTCAAGACGTAGGCGACTTCTCAGCTAGTATTTTATTCTGGCTAACGCTAGACGATTTTATTGTCAATGGTATACCTACTGTAAGGAAAGGAAGAAATCTTTTGTCTTTTTGGCTCTTGGCAACCCCATAGTTCACAAGAGCCAATGAGAATTGAAACAGGCATTATGCCCGGAAAATCCCGCTTAGTGGCAATTAGTCTTTAACTTAATAAAGACGTGTACTAACATTTTGGACAAAAATGATTTTTACTTCGTAGGAATTTTGCAAAGTTGCCTTGACGAAGGTCTCGATTTAATTTAAACTTACATGAGGAGCCGACCATCCAGTTTCAGTAACACCATTTTCAAAAAACTCCAGACAGTTTCCTGATTTAATTATGTCTAGAATAGAACAAAACAGCTTGTGAAAAATGCCCATGTTTCAATTAACCAAAGATTTTTTATATGTTGAAGTTTCAAAGCACAGAACATGAATTTATCGCCTAGTTTTCTAAACTATATAAATGGTGGAGTCTTACTAAGAGATGGCACCGACAAAAGCTTATATTAATTAATTAACTGAAGATTTTTAATTATCAAATTTAACCAATTTGCCGTAATACATAACAACATTGATTACACAAATATAAAATATCGATTTAAGTAGAAGTGAGGAAGTCTAAAATAGAAACCATACGGCTTATTAGTATTTAAACTACCTCATGAAAATTTGAAATTATCAAACACCTATTTAGTATCGTAGCTATCATATTTTCAAACACGGAATATTAAATTATCGTTGAATCAATTAAGATGCCGAATCCTTCCCATAATCCGATCGAAGATATATTTTGGGTTTAAAAGTAAATATATAAAGAGAGGCCGAATTCGTGACTTCTTCTGGTAGAGAATTGTAGAATTTTGGACCTTGGAATCGTGAAGAGAATTGTCTTCATTTTGTCCAACAAAACGGAGTTTTGACATTTCTTGACTTATAAACATGTTCATTTCTTGCGCCATAACAATGAATTTGATCATTAAAAACAAACATGGCATCAAAGTATTTGGGAAGAACATTATTCTTCCAAGAAAAAACAAGCTGTCCCATTTGTAGTTTACGACTATCAAGAAATTTTAACAGCTGTGGCACTTTAAATAAAGGGTCAGTGTGAGCGTCAAATTGACTATTGTTTAATATTCTGATCGCCATTTTGTGCAATTTCACATTTCGATTAAAGTTAGTAGGAGCCTATGCAATATTACAATATTGGAGATACGGGTAAATCATGGAAAAACATGAAGTTCATGAGGAAGACTTAAGGAAAACATTTGTTCAATGTTTGAATAACGCTGCTCACTCGTTACAACTTATCCACCGAATAAGCTATTCAGGATTTGAACAACCGGCCTCAGAATTATAGGTTTCCAATGCGTGCATGCAATTTTGGAAATTTGTGTCCTTAAGGTACGTTTACGCACAGCGATTAATCGGAACGATTTCTGACTTTATGTGCATGGTAATTAATAAAAAGCAGATAAATTTGTACCTTCAGAGCATTCTGTTGACGAATTCTCACGTTAACATGCACTTAAGGCAGAAATCGGCCCGATTAATCGCGGTGTTTAAACCCAGCCTCACTCTACATGCATGTCCATTAAGACTACGGTTTTCCGTACTCTTGCTAAAAACAATAAATCACGTTTGCTTAAGAAATACAACAAACCAACACAATACCTTCACGAGCCAACGGTAGTAGGATACCGCACAAACCAAACAATATGAGAAACAACGAAGGCAAAAGATGTCCAGTTTTACGAAAAATAAGTTCTCGAATCATACCACTATTGTGTATAGGTTTCTGCAACACTCAATATTTCTTCACAACCACTAAAATATATGAAACACAAGGGGAAAAGAAATCATGCATTTAACGTAAATATATATTTTGCACAAACAAAGAATATATAATAGAAATATGGATTCAAAAATTACTCTGACAAACACACTGAAGTCCGTATATGAAATCCCATAATGTGGTAATTATACAATAAATTTCATACTTTGTACATATTCATTGCTGATTACTCCCGTTATCTGTCCATTTAATTATAAGTTTTATCACATTTTTTTCAATACTACATCTCAAAAGTCTCCAATGTTTATATGTCAACCTTCCTCAAATTCTAAATCTCACATGCATACAACTAAACACATCAACAGAGTTGCTTCTGCGTTACAGAGAGGATACTGTTACCGAGGATCACGTTATTCCTCTGGAATTTCTCCTTAGACATCTCAGTTCTGCATTGTATTTTCTCCTCTGGTCTTCCGTCTTCCGTGAATGCTCCCAGGATAACAGAACTCCGCAATCAGCTTCAACTCCAGATCTTCAACTCCTATCTTTACTTTTCTGTCTTTGAAATCAACCCCCCACTTTGGTCTCTGTCGTACACGTTTGTCTTTATTCCATAGCTATTTCCAACCTCCATCAACCTAGCCAACAACTGTTGTAACCCTGCATTGGTGTTCAAAGACATGCCTGATCAGCAGCGTATCTATCTGTGGTAATTCTCTCTCCACCCACACTGTTTCTATCAGTGTTTCCTCTTAGAACTTCCTCTAAGTTAAACACAAATGTGGCATAAATAAGGGATACAGAATGGTTACGTATGCTCGATGTGATATTGAGTACCGAGAATTCATGGTGCCAATTCATTGGAATTTAAACGTAACATTAAACATTATCCATTTGTTTGATTTTACTTGTTATGAGTGAAAATTGGACATATTTAACGTAATAATTCTACAAATGGATACAATTACTTATTTATTTTTTACTGGTTTGAGCTTTCAGTAATGTGTATCTAAATAGCACGTCCTACTGGAAGATCATCTTCCATTGTAAATTTTTATTCTGTTGGTGAAATGGCGCGGGAGGATAAATAAACATTATTATTATTGTGATTATTATTATTATTATTATTATTATTATTATTATTATTATTATTATTA
>JBAHVQ010221577.1:0-11042 GCA_036872915.1 Nanipora kamurai
ATATATCGTCTGTAGTTAGTTATATATATATATATATATATATATATATATATATATACATCAAAAAACTTCTTTAAAAAATAACTTTAATTCATCAGCATTTCGGGAACCTGTTCTCTTATCAAGGTACGACTTTACAAAAGGATGAAACTCCTTATTATTCAAACAATACTAATTAATAATCAATTAAGCTATAAAAAGCTCTTAAATTCAAACTATTGGGAACAAACGACTACAATCTGTACGCCCAAAACCCTTCCTTTTTTATTGGCTCTTTTACACTAGTCTTACCAATAATCTTTACAACCGTATCATTTATTTATTCTTTATTGATATATTTTACATTGGCGCTAAGATCAAATGAAAAGCCTATAACAGGCTTAAAAGATAAATACGATTGATTTCAAAGAATTTTAAATGACAAATCGGTAAGTTACTTGGCTTGCATTGTCCCATCAAAGCAAAGTGGACAATCTTAGAACGACACATTATTTTGATACATTCTGCCTATACTCTGAATTCAAAAAGGCATAGTTACACTCTCCTTACTGGAAGCTATGGAAAGACGGAGCTGCCCACTTTCCCAAAATTCACAGTTTGTGATAGCATGATTCTTTTTAGCATAAGGAATTATAAACTACTATAGGGTTCAACGTCTGTAGAAATTAAATCTCCAATTAAAGAGTGTACTGGTGAAATCTTAATCGAAAGCTTGACATGCTAGTCTGAGCATCTGCGATACATTCACATACTTCTGAAACGTTTTTAAAACCATGATAACTATTACGTCATCTGGCAGTTGTAGTACAGTTTCGTTTCATTGTTGTTCGAAATTTAATTGTTAAAGGTGTTTAGGCGATCAGCGTTTTTCCTGTTAATGTGGAAACTCATTCCACCTAGCGGTAAATTTAAGAATCTTCAATTTGTTCGTTCAAGTTCACTTGATGCGATAACTTAGGTGAAAAATGAAAAAAACACCAGTGCATCATCAACTTTGAGATGTTTGTTGAATGTAGCAAGTGCGATCAACATCCTCAAAAGTAAGTTGGATTTTATATAATGGCCGGGGATGTATAGGAGTTGTTCACATCATACCACTGAAACCGATATAACTTTCATTCCGGTACGAAACGTAAATTCGTGCGGCGACCTAAGTGCGAAAACCGCATGACACCACCAATTCTAACATGGATGGCCTGGTTGTCGTTGTTTCCTACCGGAATGAATCTCCAACCATTTTAACATTATATCGGCTGTAAGTGATTAGCCACCTGAATGAAGATTTTATTCCGGTTTGAGAACTGCCGTGAACTTCTACCGCCTGGCCGGTACACGCCACAAGTTAAGCCGACATCAGGTTATCGAATACAGAGTTTTATAAAATGGATATCGAAAAAGTGCGCGGAGCTACTGAAAATTGTGATTTATCTAATAAATAGACACAGAATAACTTTAGTATCTCTGTGGCGTCGTAGAAACATGCATGACGTGACTTCTACCGGAAAAATACTTAATGGCAACAGAAGGGGTAACCGAGGGTTTTCAGATATTTTTCCGGTTGAATTGGCTTAACAAATGTTTCTATCCCAATGCAGAGACAACTGGTATTTTCGAATCCTGGTGATGTTTTCCACGTCATTGTTCTCTGATATAAAGTTAAAATAACGTGAACTGTGCCTCGGTACTCCAAGAGAAAACGATGCTCCCCTAAATACAATAGAGCGTACGTAGGATGCTTTTTATTTTATCTAGCACATTAGGAACATAGAGAAGTTCATATGTCATCCAGAACTTACTTGTGAATTTATGCCATCGTGACAATAAAAGGAGGGTTATTTCTGATATTTCTACCAGTTATTTACAATGGAAATAGAAAACATTTCTCAGTGATCCTATTGAATAATACAAGCACCGGTTGAAGTTTGAAAGAACTCGAAATTATTTGCAACACTCGTCCTTTCAAAGCACGTTCTGACTTGCCTTCTTTCGTTTTCTCAAATTTTCACTCGTGTTATGTTTCTCTTGACGGAATACGGGAAATATTTTTCTGTTAAAACGGAATTAAATCGTATCCGCATTAAAAGGTAACTGGTGTCACGTTAACTGCCTCTAAGATCCATTATTTGTCATCAGTTGAAGAAAGAATTGAGGTGACATCTTAAAATGCAATGCATGTGACTATCGTGCATCAAACCGCTATGAACAAGGCAACTGATTAGAAATTGATACTCGTGCAGAAACATTAAGTATCGTAAAATTTCGAAACTAACGGCCCACGTGAAAGTAGTTGTAGTGACGAAAGTAACCATCCGTTCGACATCTGTCGCAACCAAACTAACCGCCCACAGAAAGTAACCACCGGCTGTGCATAGTACCTACTTGTCATCCCTCGGACATAACTACCCTCAATACGAAGAGCAAAATTAATATATTTACTACACTGCTACGGGTTACCACTGAATTGTTGAGCATTAAGGTAGAGATCACTTGAAGTTGAAACTACGACACCACGAAATTAATTTTCCATCGGGCATGTGGGCTGGTTTGGAGGATTGTTTAGGAATGTTCATCTAATAGCATGCACTATTTTTTTTAGAAATTTAAATTCACTTGGAGACGACAAAAATTAGTGATATCAAAAATCTATTTAAGGAGGCACCCTAGGGTAATTTTTAATAGGAGACTGGCAACTAAATATCGCTTGTCGAATCGTTATTGTCACGACAGCACCGTCCGCGTCACTATTGGATATTTCCTTCGGTGAATTTTTATGAAAATTGGTAATTAAAGCAAACAGAGTAATCTCAGGAGCAAAAAATCTGCCTTGAGAACCTACCCTGATATTTTGATATTGTATTCTTTGTTGGAATATCTAACCTTTTACTAATTTTCAGAAAAATTCACCGAAGAATTCTGAAGATAATGTGTCTTAAATGCGATAATCGTCAAAATATGCTGATGTTCTAACGCTATTATTACCATCTTAACAAACAAAAATTGCACAATTCGACAAATATCTCATGTTTATCATGCTTCTGCGACAGTTAGATATACTTTGTACCGAACTTAGAAGATAGAAATGCCCATAAACGGAGACTGTACTAATTGGATCGCACATATGTAGAAACTGTAGGGGAGCCACCTTAAGAATAACGTTTCGATAATGCTGTCATGATGATATCGAAAATCGTATTTTTAAATATATTTTTTATATCACTATTTTTTGTTTCGAAAAGTTTTTCAAAACACTTACGTACTTATCCACAATTTAAATTGAGACTCCAAATACTGGTAGGTATGTGTTGCTGATCAACCGCGTGTTATGAAGCATAATACAAGGAGGTTTGGTGTATCTGCCGTTCTCCTCTTTTTCTTACTGGAATGAGAGTTAAGAATAAGTTAACTCTCGCATTCAAATGTATTTTCCACAGGGAGAGAAGTAAATCAAAATGAGAGAGTTTACGAAAGCTGTAACGCCGACGCCAGTAAACAAAGTGCTTTAAATTCTTACGGCCATGAAGCAAATTTTAACTAACTTAGGATGTTCTTTTTCTTTCTCGCAATCGCTTACAAGCAGTTTTGGTCAGTTAATTAATGTTTGCCGTTATATACAGCCCAAGACTCTTCGTGTTTGAAGAGCCAGCGTCCCCGTTAAAACGTAGAAACGCTTATTCTCAGGTCTTGTGTGGAGCCAGGACGGCGTGAAGAATACTCAAAGGACCAGAAGTTATTAATTTCTTTTGTTTTGGAATTGAATTCTTATTGTAAGGCCGCGTCGTCCTTGATGTCGGCGCTGTGTTTTCATAAACTTTCTAATAGGGACCTTTAGCAAAGCTGGCTGACGACGGCGAGGAATGACCAACCAATGTTTTAGAATTTAACAGAAATTGCGGATCATTGACATCCTATTAAATACCTAAAGTTTCTAAAGGGATTCTGTTCTATGGGAAAATGTTAAACTCAACTCGCCGCTTTCACAGCTCTAAGAGTTACGGTCGCCATGAAATCGTGAAAATGCTTCAAGTAACGTTGTATGCAGAATGTAATTACTCATGGGACTAAATACCATTCATTGTCTTTGTTTCAGGTGAGTAATTCTGTTGAGTCCAAGGCATCGTTTTTCAAGTTCTCGTTGAGTTTGCTAAAGGTCCCTAATAACTCTTTTATAACCACCGAAGAAAAATTTTGGGAGAGTCAATATGTTTGGGCGTGACCGTTGATCAAACTGGGCAAGTTAGGGGCGTGGCTTGAGAGTCTCCGAAATCATAACTCTCCGATTTAATTCCAGGAAAATAACTTTCCTTTTAGCTATTCCCGTATTCGAGGAACATGCGCGTGGATTTTTTGGCGAGGACCAGAGTTCCAAGGCCTCACATAGCTGCCACTGAACTTCCGGCTAAAAAAACCATAAACGAATTTTATTTCGTGGTACTGTGTACTAAACAATCCCCAATGCGATTATTACGTCGAGACGAGATCGATGGATTATTGGTGAAAATTGATTACGTCGCAACTAATGTGCGATCCAGTTAATATTTATCCCTAACCAATAATATCACTAACCCCATAGAGATCATAAATAAGACTAGAGGAGGCGTTGGCTCCAAAATTTAACTGACACTTGAGCGCTGCCATGTTTGACCATATTTGGTAAATACGGGAAAAACTTTTATGACCCAGACCCTCTCTTGCTATTCAAGGCGCAAAATAAGTAATATACAGAACAGTCACTCTGGGGTACGAAGTGTCCCTGTTTTTCAGTGCGCATGCGTAAGGTAGCTCCGCCTCCCAGCCAGAAATCCTCGGCCAGGTCAACAAGGAATATAATGGCGACATACGGCGTTGGATTGCTAAAATGGCCATATCTTAAAAATTAGGGTTTCGATTTTTACGTTACGACCAGTACAGATAGAGGAAAGGTAAGCAATAATAATTTTTGTGACCAGAAGGTATTGAAAAGATTTGAAATTAAAAATTTGCATATTTATCATCGAAGTATAATCTTTGTTGTCTTGAGCGAGTGAAGAAAACCCGTTCTCATCGAGAAACAAAAATAAGAGAGGAAACTCTTTAAAAACAGTTTAAACCTCAAGAACAATGAATTATTTTTCTTTATGTTAATAGTTATGCATGACAAAAAAATAAGAACTTGATTACGTCATCATGACGTTGACGGGTTTAGACTTCCACACACTTGTTTACTTCTTCGGTTCCTATTCCTGTGTACTTTCGTTGTTAGTGGTCTATAATAAACATGTTGTTAAACAAGCCGTACGAATATTTCTTCCTCTGGGAACACGGAAATGTATATCCTTAACATTTTATCAAAAATAACGCTTAGTTTTGAAGAACGAAATTATTCAATTTGGGTAATCTCACACTATGTTCAAGCGCCGATTAACGATCGAAGAACGTGAAAGTGTATGTCCATTCCGTAATTGTGCCACCAAGGCGTCTCTCAAGTTTATAGACATGCACTAGAAATACGTGTACGCAACAACTCCTCGCCAATGCCTCTACTACAGTATATCCCTTGAGAGTATGAATGATTTTTGGAATGTGAAGAAAAAAGTTAACTATCAGCCCAAAGTTTTATTAAAGCAACGACAGTTAACAATTACAACTGGGAAATTGTGGAGAATCGAGCATCTTTTTCCTGACTGAAGGTCCTGAAGGGGATACCAATCTCACTTTCTAGTTCCCAAATCCCATTTCCACGAGCAGAATTCAGAAAAAATTCTCTGTTGTTTGTAACAAGTAAATACGCATGTTCTGCAGTCTTTTGCTCGACTGCACAAATGTATGCAAAGATCGTTCATGAGAAGACGACGGCAAAATAAAACAATCAAGACCTGATATTCCTATCATCAAATTGGCATAAAATAGACCCTTTTAATATTTTCCCGACGTTTCCCAAACGACGGGAATCAGGTCAGCCGTGAGTGGTCATTCTTTACAACAATTCTCCCATTCCCATTTCGGCGGGGTTTTTTCCATTCCCAGTGAGCAAATCCCTGACCCAGTGACCCAAATCCTATTTCTCAGGGCAAAAACAAGCCAATCCCAGTTACCATTTTACCCCTTCAGTACCTAAGAAATAATTCTGATGTAAATTTGAACCTTTTGCTTTATGACTGTTAAGAAAACTAAAAGTTAAAAAAGATTCATTTCGAACAAACTTAGACAAAAGGAAAGGAAAAATGTGAGAAGAGAGTTATGTTACTATCAACATTATTACAGACTTTGACACTAGTATACCTTAAGTTTAAAATTAAATTATATTACAATGGAAACTTACAGTATGATAGATTTTCAATTCAGCAATTTTAATTTCACTTAGTTTATTGCTCTACGAAGTCATTTTTAAGTTTATTTTTATAGTTTCATATTTTAAGTTTCTTTGTTTTACAATATCATCAGTGTCATTCCACACTTTATCAAATGTTAAATCTTCCATTCACTGGTTCTAATCCTTGGAATAGAATAACAAGATCTTGTACCAAGTCTGGTGTTGATTAACAGGATGGGAAAATGTATTTAATGTTTCTGACAGGGTTAACCCTGACATACTGTAATTATAACCAATGTATACCGTAAATATTTTCCTGTGATCAAAAGTAAGACCATGAAATTTCAGAACCTTAAGTTTAAGTAATAGTGCATTTATATGTTCATAAAAGTTGGAGAAGGTAATTAATCTACTGTAATGACTTTCTTTTGCAAAGGAAATAAAGGATTAGACATGGTTTTACGCTACTCTAGCTGAAAAAGTTTTGAACGTAGCCTACAAAAGTACCGTTCGTGACCCAACGTTTACACACTGCCGTCTAGTGTCTTCATCAGATTGATTGATCTGAACACGAGGTCCCTATTTACATCCTTGGAGAGCCATTGATGACGTTATCTATTAATGAGATGCAAATAGGCATCCAGTAATAAACCATCGTCATCGCTATTGATATACAATGAAGCGGAGGCACAATTGATATACCACGCCTCCAGACAACGTCTTTGATGGAACGTGGATTGGTGGTAATAATTTTGGGATTTTCCCACGCAATCGTGCAATTGGTTAGACACGCGTGCTCCGACAAAGCAGAATTTTTTTTTTTTTTTGAGAAGAAAATTGCCTTTGGTGCTCTTTAAAGCGCGTTCCAAACTGACTTTTAGTCTAGCTAATGTACTTCTGATCATTGTCGTTACACGAAATGGAATAAATCACGTCTTTTCTCTGATCCTTCGCAACACGATCTTTAGGCTTTACAAATATATATCCAACGCCAAAAATGGCTCTTGGGCAACTTTTACGTTAAAACTACCTATAAAACTACCTAAGGTTTCGTAATTCCTGAATATTCGAACAATCGCGGAACGCATCAACGAATTTTTATTTTCACTGCAAGATTTGATCGAGGAATAGCAAGTATTCTCCCAAAGTACAAAATTGCACGTAATTAAGTAAAGGATAAACCAATGAGTAGAGAATAATACCAACAGCTATGCTACAGTAACAAAATATCTTGCTTTGAATATAGCACCAATATTATGTTTAACCTTTTAAACAATGTGAATAACTTGAAATGTGTCTTTATTTAATGAAAATGTCCCCATTACCCAAAGTTGCTTTTCACGAGGGTCCTCAGTTTTCAAGTACAGTGGTAATTATTCAAGTTCATTAAATAATATTGAAAGCAAGGGAATAGGACAATTCATCTGCAAGTTAAGACACATTGGTGATTTTTGTGAGTACAGATAGGAATAATTCAGGCTAGTTTAAATCACTAAGTTGTTTGCTATAAATAACCCTAAAAATTAAATTGTCGCTAGGGATTCATTTATTTCATAAGCAGTTGTGGACAACAACAAATCGCTTTCCACTGAAGAATAAATTTTTTCAGATACAGAGAAACTTGTCCTACGGTACAAGTATTTGGAAATCGGGCTGACAGAAAAACGAATAGCCAGGAATGGAATTACAATGGAAAATTTTTTTGGAAACTTTAAGTTTAGTCTCTGGTCAAGGCAATGTCCTTTTTAAATATGGATTGAAGAGGTTGGTGGTCGGTATGAACCGTGATGTTAATGTAGGATCCTTATATTGATATTACATAAAGTATTGTGGGAGTCTAGAGAGCGAGAGGGTTAAAACTAACCATGGAGTCTTGAAGTTAGTCAAGAAAGTACTGGCGTTGTGTTTGGTTCAATTCGTTTAAATCTTGTTGGTTTGAGATGCTACAGTTAGCTTTACCAAGGAGCCACTGGTCAAATTTGTTAAAAGCTTCAATGATGGTGAGACATTCCTTTTCTATTTGGGCGTACCGCTGTTCGGTTTCTAAATCTACTTTTTAATTTTTAATTTTTTTCTAAATCTATTTTTTAATCTACTGTAATCAAGGCAAAGTTATATAAAATAAAAATAAAAATAAAACAAGACAACACCAATGCCCAAAACCATGACCCCCCAACCACAAATTCTATCGGCACAACAAGTTACCACAAGATCTGACAGACGCGTACGTACACCCAGGAGATTTGAAGACTATAATCTTTACAAGTTATCTAAACATAATCAACAGTACTCTATGCAAAGATGCATAATACTGTGAAGATGTTGCATGATTAGCAACGAAATGTCAGGGCCTAGTTGTTCAAAAGCCGATTAGGTTAATCCTGGATTAGTGAAAACTTTGTACATGAAATATTTCTAACGTAGGAAAGAATATTTAAAGTTCTCTGGTCAGATATCATATAAATATAGAAAGGTTTTCTCCAGGAAAATTTGAATAAAAATTACTGAGCAAAACATACCAAACAAAAAAGCCGATTAAATTTTAACCCACGATTAGCGGTAATCGTTTGAACAACTGGGCCTTGTTCAATAAAATTACAAATTTTACCAATGTCTGTCTTATGATGGGCTTATTAAAAGTTATCTGCTGGACTTTGATATTTAGAACGAGTTTACGACAAAAATTGGACAATCTCCTAGTCTCCTAATGCGCAAAGAAGCCGAATGGGCCAGTCTTGGTTAATTTACTATCACAGATTTTACTAAGGTCATCAGAACTACAGATCACGTAGAGAAAAGCATTTGCCAGATTAAGTGAGGGCAATGTGGTTGTATGGAAAGAGTGAAACTTCTATCTGCATGTTTATACAGTGCCATTAAAGAACCAATATACCGTAGTTGATGAAATTTTTGTAAATTTTTAAAGTTACCTCAATGATAAATTACATAATTAAGAATTTTCTTGTTCCATCTGAAATTTATGACTCAACTGGTGTTATTTCTTAATTAAAACGTCATTATGCTTTATAATATTTGAATAATTGTCATTCAAGTTATATGTAGAATCTAACTACCCGAAATTCATTGATTTAAATTACTTCGTTCTTCAACATTACGCGGCAGATTCGGTAAAGAACAACAATTACGTGTAATTTTATCTTTACACTTGACTTTTCAATTGTTTTCAAAGAGTTTCCACTCTTATTTTTGTTTTCCGAAGCGGACGGATTTTCTTCAATCGTTTCAGACTGTGGATTTGACTTCGCTAATAAATACAAAAATTTTCAATTTGCAATCTTTTTCATGCCTTCTAATAATCAAAAATGCTATCGCCTACCTTTCCTCTATCTGTGCTGGCCGTAGCGTAAAAATCGGGCGGCTAGTTTATGGGATATAACTATTTTACTGATCCAACTAGGTATTTCGCCTTGTTAATCTGGCTGGAGTTTTCTGGCCGGAGTAATGATGTCGATCTAGTTTCCGGTATGGGCACGGTGACATGCGCGAGAACAAAAACTTCAAAAGTTCCAACCCCGATTCGAGGTTCTCAACTTTGGAGAATCAAGAATTATTAAATGTTGATTGTCTCACATTATAAACATAAAAATTTCCACAACAAGCCTTGAAAAATTGACGTAAAACATATGAGGAAAAAAACTATGAGCAATTGCCCTTCGTAAGGTTAGAACAGTCAGAATTAAGGATTAAAACGATGACATAAAAGTAGATTGCTGCGTCGATAGTATTGAATGGCTTGTAGATAATGAAAAGGTTTGGGAAACTGCCGGAACTTAAGAATGGTTAAACTGACGTTTCGAGCGAATGCCCTTCGTCGGAGTGAAACGTCAGTTTAGCATTTCTTAAGTTCCGGCAGTTTCCCAAACTTTGAGGATTAAAAGGCTTTCTCTAGGGAATGAGATCGATCAGTCGAAAATATGAGAAAATATCAAATCCAAATTATTAAATGGTGGCAGTGGTGAAAGCGAGTGAAGCGCGTAATTGAAAATTAAAGTGAACAACGATCGGAGCGTACGAAACAGGGTAGCTTAAAGCCCAAATAAACTTAGTCGAAATACTCGTTTATCAAAGAAATATCAGACAAGGAAAAAAACCCGAAAGGAACACTGTTGTGAAATCTCATAACATATCAAGTAACACCTCCATCAAAATTTTCCTTCAGATCATCAGAGTGAAACTTGCTCGATTCGACGGTTCGAGCCGCCTCAGCGATTCAGAATAACCACTGGGCTAGACAAGAAGGATGAGGAAAAGCGAGTCAACGCGCTTACATGCACCATGGGGGACAAGGCAGATGACATAGCAACATCATTTGGTTTCAGTCAAGAAGACATGAGAAGCTACGAAACTGCCAAAAACAAATTCGAAAGGCATTTCATTAGCAAAAGAAACGTAATTTTCGAAAGAGCAAACCAGTCGAAAATTGCATCACCGACTTGCATTGTCTCGTAATGTACTGCGAATTTGGCGAGCTTAAAGATCAACTAATTTGTGATCGCATCGTGGTCGGACTGAAAAGCAAGAAATCCAAGAAGCTACAGCAAGGGCGTAGCTAGCTCCTTAGCATTGGTCGACATTTCTGTAGCAAAGCGGAGAAAAAAAATAGTCCCCAGTGCCCCCCAGCCCCCCTGCTCCTACGCTTATGAAGAATAACACCGGAAATAGTATAGGCTAAATGCTAGAATACAACGAAGTGCAATAATATTACACACACAAGTACAATATTAACCGAAAC
>JBAHVQ010221588.1:0-11042 GCA_036872915.1 Nanipora kamurai
CAAGAGAATCAAGCATGCAGCATCAAAATGATTTGCACATTGATATAGTTTTACATATTATCAAAGCTAAACACACACAGCACATATTAAGCCTGTTTGCAGGATAGTGCTACAAAGAACCCCTGCCAAGACACATTTGGATCAGAATCAGCTTCATTCTCCTGAGATACATCAAACCAGTTAAAAGTAAAAACTGTCTGGGATTACAAAACCTATTGCACAGTTTATTGCATATGTAGTGTTCTCCACTTTATTTCAAGGATAGGCTTGTGAAGGCCAAGGCACTTCATCAGCATCATCAGGCTCGTCAGCTGTCAGATCTACAGGTGCCACATGCCATGGAGCTGTTGAAAGGTCGGTACTGGCCTGACATGTTGAGGAAGACAAGAGAATCAAGCATGCAGCATCAAAATGATTTGCACATTGATATAGTTTTACATATTATCAAAGCTAAACACACATGCACACACCATCTTTTGGAACATAAATTTGGTATGGGTAGTGTTGTGAAATCTCCCTGTGCAATGCCAGGACACACTGGAAGCCATCGCTGGAGGTGCGACATGCAATGAAGGGCCACTACTGTCCTGACATGTTCAGGAAGACAAGAAAATCATGCATGCAGCATCAAAATGATCTGCGCATTGATATAGTTTTACACATTATCAAAGCTAAACACACACACCATCTTTTGGAACAAAAATTTGGTATGGATAGTGTTGTGAAATCAACCTGTGCAATGCCAGGACACACTGGAAGCCATCGCTGGAGGCGCCACATGTGATGACAGGCCACTACTGGCCTGACATGTTGAGGAAGACAAGAGAATCAGGCATGCAGCATCAACATGATCTGGATACTGATATAGTTTTACACATTATCAAAGCTAAAACATACACTATGAGCCGAGATACAGAGGAAGCTGGGTTCACCTAAGGCAGCTGCCAAATTCACCATAATATACAAAAATGAATTCTGAAAATGTATGTGGCTGTGCACCACATGAGTGAAGCTTGCAAACACAACATGATATCCTGAGTGAAAGTGTGTTCAATTGTGTTCATATGTTTTTTCATGATGTACATAGTTTCCAAGTTGAACATAGCCAAGCAACAGGCGCAACAGGCATTGCCTTTGGTAATGGCACACCTGCAGGTTGTGCTGGCATATCAGGTTGTGTTGGGAATCTTAAGTAGAAAACCCTACAAGTGAACATGAAACAAAACTATCTTAGCATGAAACAAAACTATCATATCAAGTATTTCACACTGTTTTGCATTTTTCAGCTGGGTTGACATGTCAACTTTTTGCAACATCAGACAAACATCCACACCTGTGACAGATGCCAATGCCTAGGAATGACACCCAGAAAGGATAATGGAAAAATGTCAGTAACATGAGTTTGCTTGAGTCACATCACTTTGCTGACAAGGTGCATGGTGGTCCCATGTTCCCAAGGCGTTTTTGGCCTGCTTTCTTAATTCCTCCTCAGTGAGTACACAAGTTTTTAATATTTATTCACAACAGGGCTCAAGAACAACGAGTATGAAAAGGCCAGCAATGCACAGCAATGCACAGCAGTGCAACTCAGAAACTCTTCGGATGTCTGAAGGAGGCTTGTAGCCATTTTTGCGGCGCCCCATGATGGCCAGTAAAAAGGACAGGTTAAAGTGTTAAAAGTGTGAAAAAGAGTTGGCTAAGCAATGGCCCTGTGGTAGAAATCATGTCCTGTTTGTCCCATCCCTTTGTTTGTTCATTCCACCTTACAGGAGTTGTGTTTTCTTTTTGATGACTGAGGAACTTTATTGGAGAAACATGTTGTTCACTGGACTCTTGTGTAGAAAACATGTCATGCATTTTGTTTTGTTACCTGCAATTTTCTTGCTTGTTTGAACCAAACGTCCTCTCCCCAAAGAGTCTCTTGATGCATTTGATTGTACACTTAACATGAACCACCTCATGAGCTACCATTCCAAGATTTGAACATCTCAAAATAAGTTGAGTTGAGCTTTACTACATCTCAAGGTTGGTGATGCTGTGTTGATGTCAGGCAGTCCTGGAATCCAGGACTGCTAAGAATTGCCTTCATTGTTAGACTGATTTTGAAAACAACTGGCTCACAAACTGTTTTTGCACTATTCGCAGTCACCACGATTCCCTTGACCACAATCTGGCCAGCTCATGGATGTGCTCTGTGACGGTGACACCCAGCCTGGAAAGCCACATGTGAGGTTGACCCTTGGAACAGTGAGCCAACATATGTTTACACAATGTAATTGAATAATATTGCAAATTGTTCAGCTGATACCTACTGGCCAAGTTGCATTGAAAGCATGTTCACACAAAACATCACACATGCTACATCAAAAGCCAAATTGTTAGATTCATTTTGTTTCAGCACACAACAAGTGACAAGGGGCTGTGTGAAAGCACGAACATCCACAGTGGCATTGCAAAGGTCATAGTTCCGCCACCGTGCAATCTCTTTTTCCTGGAGTGACAAAGTAAAGGTCATGTGTGAACAACATATTCATGATGGGGTGTGCCACCACAGCATTGAATATTTACATCAGTCCAGCACTGCAATGGAAGTAAGAAACATCAATCCAAGAAGCCGCATCTGTCCATGTACAATACTGGGAGCACATATAGAGGCAGGTTGCCAGTGCTGCACCTGCCTTTGCACCATTATGGCAATGTATCACCACCACAGGAGTCTCATTGATGAAGTTGATCAATTCGTTCATCCTCATGTCCAAGTGATGGAATCTCAAGGCAATAATTTCCAAGAATTCCATTGCAGCATTGGCTTGCCAAACATGTTCAATGCAATGGTGGCACATCAACATTTTGGTTTTGCATGTGTTGACCAAGGAAACAAACACACAGTCCCTTGGCACTGGTTGTTTACTGAAAAAAGCCTGTAATGCTTTGTGGGAACATGCTGTCAATGTGAACATGCAAACAAAATCGGAATACTGACAGGACAAGGCACTGCTGCCTGACAGTACCTCTGTTGATGGCATCCTGGATGTTGAAGGACATCCACTTCAGAGGGCATCCACCCCAGCGACGCCAGGCAGTTGCCTGCCAATCTTGTCGGCATTGATCAGCAGTGAAACCTCAAGAGGAGAGAACTGAAGACAGCGATAGCAACAGTCCCACTTCCAGGGGAGTGTTGGTGTCATTGCTGTTGCTGACAAACATAGTCTTGAGTGTCAACAAACATAAACCAAGCACTAGAGAACCGTGAATGCTGACTCAGATTGAGCATGTATGACCTGCTGAAATCACAAAACATTGCATGGCATTGTACCAAAGCTAATCAACCTTAGCAACCTTCACCTCCAAAATCAAGATGCTGATGTACTGCTGGGTAGCCAAGGTGCTGGTACTTGTAGTTTGTGCGGTTGCCAAATCTGCAGGGAGGGGTCAGTCTCCAAAGTCACAGCTCACACCAATTGAATTGAAAAAGTGAAAGACAGTAAGTGTGGAAAACAGCATGCATATATTGCTTCCACAAACCAATAGCAACATGGAAGGGACAACCATAGCCTCGTTGTGGTCCCTTGCCCAGCAGGCAAACAATGCCAACAGGATGATCTTGAGGAAGAAAGCGATAGGAAAACGTCCCTGAAAGAAAGACATTTGGCAATATTTCTGTCCTTAGCTGCCAAAGATAAATTGCAGTCCCTTCACATGTTTTGAACTCCACACAACATCACAACTGTGAAAATATGATAAGATAATTACAGTAGGCACATTATAAAAACAACATAAATGGTTCTGAACTTCATGGTGAATAGTGCAACCGTATCACTTTAGAAATAAGTTGTGAGTAGTGATGACATTCCAACCATAATGTTGACTATGACACAGAAACATATGTACTGTTTAACATGTCTTTTTTGTCATCTGAAGTTTGCTGCAAGTTTCATGTATGAACCTTGATGGTCCCATATCGTGGAGCATTCCCTGTCCTGCCAATCACATCAAGTAGTGATTAGTTTGGTATGGCTGCTGCTGACAGGCTTCTTTGATGGTTGACCTTTCCCACATTGTTTCACCTTGTTGTCTTCAGCAATGATAATTATAAGAAATCATGCACCATGTCGACTACAGGAAAGCAAGGGAGTCCTTCCATTGAGAAGAGTGCTCATCCCAAGCGTCCCCTTGATAATCTTGATCATGTGCATCAAGAATCTGAACGATATGAGTGTATAGAATGAGTTCAGCAAAGAGAAACACTATATTTCCTGAACAGAAATCAGAAACAATTGGTTGTTGGTCCTGGATTCCAGGACCCATGTTGTATCATGTAGAAGCATGTGTATTGATACACAAACTGCATGCCTCTGGCTTCGGGGCAAGCTGCTGAGCAATTGCTTCTGGAGGTCTCGTAGAGCCTGCTGCAACCTCAGACCAGTCAACAATGTTCAAGCCATGTTTCAGATCATCATGTTGGTGTAGGAACTGTCCAAACTTCCAACAGTGTTTGTGAAATTAACCAGTAATGGGTGAGAATGAGGTGGATGAAGCTGTTACCTCTCTGGAATACAAACAGCCAACCACACACATCAAACCTGTTTGCAGGATAGTGCTACACACCTGCCAAGACACATTTGGTTCAGGACCTGTTGCAGGCATTGCAGAGTGTGCAATATCCTGAGATAAATCAAGCCATCTTTCTGAACATCAAACAAAAGGAACACAACTGATAATCCCAGCTAAATCACATCTGGGTGATCAGCTACTGTCGGATGTGTTGCAGAGGATGCAGCAACCTCAGATCAATCAACAATTTTCCAGTCATTGTTTCGAACATAATTTTGGTAGAGACAGTGTTGTGGGATCAACCTGTGCAATGCCAGGACACACTAGAAGGCATGGCTGGTGCAGCTGGATGGCCAGTGGTACCCTGACATGTTGAAAAAGACAAGGACGTCTATAATACAGTGTCAATATGATCAAGTTTGGTTGACAGTATATGCCAGGACTTTGTTGTTTGGTAGTAGTTAATCATATCAGTTAGTACTGGAAACTGGAGCTTAAATAACTAAGGTTGAACCTTCCCTGCACAAGTATCATATCTAAACAAGCAGTGGCAAATCAAACACATACTGATGGCACCAGATCCTGGAATCCAGGATCTGTCCCTGTTTCGTTAGACTTGTCAGAGCTGCCTGTGTAGTAATCATTGAAACTGCTGCATTAACGCTGCATTGAATGCATGCTTGAAGTTGGTTTTGCATTTGGGCTTGAAGTATTGCTGCCCCAGCCTTAGACAACTAGAGATATGAAAACGTAAATTAGCTCAACGAAGTATTGTGTTGCATACATTCAACATCATGGTCTATTAAAAATGTTTCATTGTGTATCGACTGTAACATCATCATATTGCATCAGACAAGTTGCTGAAGGGTTCCATGTGCCTGTGAGATCTCTGGATGCTCGACGGTTAGCATCCTCACAAGTAGCAAGCAACAATTTGTAGACAGCAACATGTGCACAAACATAATGATGTTGAACATTCATCATCATGTACAACCTCACAACTGCAGCCAAAAAGCTCTTCTTTGGTCAGATTGTGTCCTGTGACCTCCGATTCCTTTACGCTTGGGCATGGCATATCAGTTGAAGTTTGTGGTTGCTTTGGTTCAATTGTACAATAGCTTCATTTGATGAGCACAAATGATTTCCTTGTGGCCCATTCAAAACAAAATGCTTCAGCAAAAACTCCTGGTTCTTAGTTCAGCTGCATAGAAATGATATGAGGGTATCTGTCAATTTCCTTCTTATTTGGGATTTGTTTGAGAAAATGATACTTTGAATGTTGGCAGGAGCCACTGAATTTGCATGTGCAACATCAAACACATTAAATCAGTCTGTTTGTTGATCTGAAGAGTTCATTGCTTCATGGTGTGGGCAATGTTGTATTGCCTTGAGCACCTTTTTGGCAATGGACATATCATGAGTTTGACACATTGGCAGGGCTCAAGAAATATAAAGTGAGTTCAGTGCCACCTGATCAGTCCACTGCAATACAGCTTGAACAATGTGAAGTGGCTGGTCTCAAACTTCAAATCTCGCCTTGTCCTGAGGTTCTGCATCTTCACAACAGACCCTGGCACACAGATTGACTCCATTGGCAGATTGAAATTGATTGCACAAACAAAATCATGTTCAATCATCCAGGCATTGCACAATGCACTAGATACATCATCTAATAGCTCTGTACCTTAGGTGAGATTTTTGGCTCATCAACTGTACTTCCATCAAGATTGGCAGCCATCAATGGCAAAAAAAAGTTGTTAAACTATCATGGGACATGGCAAAGAGACATAACAAGGCAGGTATGATTGTAGAATCACATGGTGTTCACATAAATAGCTTCAATATCTAATGTATTCAGCACTGGTTTGCATTCAATGCTCACTATCTCCCAGGCCTTGACGTGGGAAGTGAATGTTCACAATCTCCTTCATGCCTGCCAAGTAGCCAAGTACATGAAATGGGATTGCCAAGCAATGTGAGTACTGCCAGTGTTAATATGTAATTATGTACTGTAAATGTTAAATACATATCATATTCTTTGGTTGCAATGTATGTCTTAGAAAAATAATCAGCTTGTGGCCTCATTGCACCTTAGAAAGGGTGCCCTGGAGGCCAGGACTCCCTTGTCAATTCCTTAGTTCTGGAAGATCCTTAGTTGGTATTAAGATCTAGGCTGAACATGGATGGTACCTTGGACAGATCCTGGAGGCCAGGTCCTGCGCTGTCAATTCCTTAGTTCTGCAAGATCCTTAGTTGGTATTAAGATCTAGGCTGAACATGGATGGTACCTTGGACAGGTCCTGGGGGCCAGGACCTGCAGTGTCATTTTTGATGATGCCTGAGGTGTTACCAAGAAAAAATATCATTGATTCATTGAAATTCATCTTGGGTCATGAGATATTGTGTGGATATTTGGTAATTGTTTAGGTCAAAATAGATAAACTCAAAGATATAGGTAAATAATCAAATGAAAAAGTATATATAGTACAATTTTGATATATATATATATGCATATATATGCATGCATATATATATATATATGTACATATACTCATGTATGTGTTGCCAGTGTTAAAATGTAATTATGTACTGTAAATGTTAAATACATATCATATTCTTTGGTTGCAATGTATGTCTTAGAAAAAAAGAATCAGCTTGTGGCCTCATTGCACCTTAGAAAGGGTGCCCTGGAGACCAGGGCTCCCTTGTCAGTTCCTTAGTTCTGCAAGATCCTTAGTTGGTATTAAGATCTAGGCTGAACATGGATGGTACCTTGGACAGGTTCTGGAGGCCAGGACCTGCAGTGTCATTTTTGATGATGCCTGAGGTGCTTCCAAGAAAAAATAGAATTGATTCATTGAAATTCATCTTGGGTCATGAGATATTGTGTAGATATTTGGTAATTGCTTAGGTAAAAACAGATAAACTAAAAGATATAGATAAATAATCAAATGAAAGTTGTTTGACTGCCTGCCTGCATGAATCTGCATGAGTCGAACTGAGCTGCCAGCATGTCCTGCTCCACCAGCTCTAAAAAAAATGCTAGTGCTCTTATGCAGAGCTTCTGCTTATTCAGCAGGATCTTATGTTTTTTATTGTCCTGGTTACCAAGGACTGATGGCGTTCCGGTTACCGGGACTGCCCTGTCATTCCTTAGTGAGGTGTCCAGGTTACCAGGACTACCCCCCAGTCCAGGAGGCCTGGACTGGAACAGGTTGGAAACTACATGCAAAGATATGAAGTGCCCCCAGTCCAGGAGGCCTGGACTGGAAGTGGACATGTGTTTTTTTGTGTTGTATATGTACTAAGTGTGTGTATGATACTTGTATATATATATATATACAAATATATATTTTCATGTCTGTATACTCATGTGAGTCCAAAAAATATCTTTAGCACAGGCCAAACATCAGTTATGTTCAGCTGAAATTATGTAGGCATGCCAATCAACTGACAGCAAGGGGACCAAAGCAGTTGTGTGTATGTGTGCATGCTTCCCCTGACTGAGATCAAGGCAAGTGAATGTTCACCATCTCCTTCATGCCTGCCAAGTAAATAAGATTGGATTGCCACACTGATGTGAAAAAATGTTTGCCAATGCTTGTACCTAAGGTTGAAATAGCCTGGAATCCAGACCCTGATGCATTGACTGGAGCAGTGAGCTTAGTCACACTCACACTTGATCAGTTGTTCAGTTTTGTTCATTTAGGTTTGGCATACTTGTTGCATCAACACAATTAGTTCTGGGCTTTGGTATCCAGGCCTGATGGAACATTGATGTTTGTTTGGTGTACCTATAGTGAACAAATGTATTGAACTCTTCAGACATTGTCCAAACAACACTGTACCTGCTCCGAGAGCATACCCCAAAAACTCCCGTTTATTTTGGCTTTAGCTTGATCGAGTTGTCACCAGTGGCCAAAGCATTGCTGATGTATGCAAAGAAGATGGAGGGCTATTTGAATGAGGTGGAACCGTTCATCCTTGAGAATGTATACGACAGTTCAGCATCATCAAAGCGAATGATTGCAGACTTCTGGCTGAAAATATACAACACAAAGAAGAACATGGAGGAACACATCGAGAAGACCAAGAAGCCGATGAAGGCGATGAAAGCGATGAAGGCTATGAAGGAGATGAAGAAGCCAATGAAGGCTTTGAAGGGGATGAAGGCTATGAAGGCAATGAAGAAGCCGATGAAGGCTATGAAGGCTATGAACACCACAAAGGCTAAGAAAGCCACAATTTGAGTTTCACCCAAATTGTGCAAATCGCATTGGAAAAAATAATTTGCTTATCTTTTTTAACTTTTCTTTTTACTTCAGTCATCTGAGTGCCTTATGCATCTTTTTTATCCTCCCCATTTCCCCCACTTTCTTGATGTTTTTGCTTGTCTTCACAACCCTGAGAGCCCACTTCCCATTGATGTCCACCGATGCACCATCTGAGGCTGAGAAGACAACGACATCAACAACTTCAACAACAATGTCCTGGACTCCAGGACATTGTAGCTTCAAGTGTAGCTGCTAGCTATTCATAGTCAACAACAATGTCCTGGACTCCAGGACATTGTAGCTTCAAGTGTAGCTGCTAGCTATTCATAGTCTTAAAAATGAACTAGTATGTTTGAATTCATGTTTGACTTCACACTAACAGCTGAGGTTTGCACTCTTCCTCACTGCCTGGCCAGGCAAGCATACAAGACTGGCTTGAAATTGTGTGTATGTGTGCATTCCCTTGACTGAGATCAAGGCTGTGAATGGAGCAAGGATAGACATGTTGTCACCTCAGGCAGGAACAGTGTTGTTTGGACAATGTCTGAAAAGTTCAACATGTCTTTTTTAATTCTAGTTACACCAAACAAACACAAATTTAGGCCTGGAGACCAAGGCCCAGAATTTAGTGTGTTGATGCAACAAGTATGCTAGGCCAGGCATAAATAAACAAATTGAACAACTGATCAAGTGTGAGTGATACCATTCTATGTTGAGCAAACTCCCCAATACAAGACAACTCAACAACTAAGCTCACTGCTGCATTGAACAAATCAAGGTCTGAATTCCAAGCACTTTCAATTTTAGGTACAAACATTTAAAAACAAAAATACATGCGCAATATTTTAATGTACATATTGCACAAACCTGTAGCAGAGCAGCACCATTATATATAATATTTTCTATTGTAGGCAGCACCATTATAACCCAGATTTCCTATAAAATCCTGAATCTTCACACATTTCCTTTTGACTCCTTACTTACCTCTTCCCAGATTTCCTTTAGAATCCTGCATTTTCCCAAATGTCCTTTAGATTCTGTTCTTTTGCCAAAGCAGATTGTGGCCTCATTGAACCTTAGAAAGGGGGTCCTGGAGACCAGGACTCCCTTGTCAGTTCCTTAGTTCTGCAAGGTCCTTAGTTTATAGGATGAATGTGCTTTGTGTTGTTGTATCTATAAAGATGCAAATGCTGTTTATGGATGACTTCATGATACTTCATGTTTGACTTCTTGCTAATAGCTGAGGTTTGCACTATCTCACTGGCCGGCCAGGCAAGCATACAAGACTGGCTTGACAAGGCTTAGTATACTCTCAAATATCTTTACATTGATCTTGGACTCCAAAGCCTAATTAGATGTCAAATTTATATCTTATATACTAGGCCTGTGTATAGATGTGATTGAACTCATGTGTCATACCAAAGCAGACTCAGCTTGTGGCCTCATTGAACCTTAGAAAGGGTGTCCTGGAGACCAGGACTCCCTTGTCAATTCCTTAGTTCTGCAAGGTCCTTAGTTTATAGGAGAAATGTGCTTTGTGTTTTTTGTACCAGTATGTTTCACTTCATGTTTGACTTCAGGCTAACAGCTGAGGTTTGCACTCATTCTCACTGGCCGGCCAGGGTGCTTTGTGATTTTTTGGACCCAAAACAAGGGACTGGGAACAAGTGACCTGACCTGGTGCAAGGATTTTAGTGATATTTGCAGCACTTGACAAAAAACAATCAACAACAAAAAATATATGTTTTTAATTATGTTGAATGAAACCACCATTTTAGTTTGAAAACTCCATTTTATATGAAAGTGGCTTCAATTTCGTGTTCTTTGCGGACCTCCCATCTTTTCGTCTAATAGCAATACACCGACAGACGCCAACCAGTCGAAGCACAAGGATCATGAGGATCACTAGAGTCCGCAAATGTCAGCACCTAAACAGTCCCCTAAGTGATCCTCCAGTTCAGGTTTTGCTTCCTATTCCTAGCCTCACTCCAGTCACTCCTTTAGTATACAGCCTGGAGGAGAAAGCCCAACACCCGAAAGTGGTAAGCGCCCCGAACAAACCAGTCGACTCTGGGATTTTTTATGCAGGGAGCGCTTCCCCCAACCTCAAAGCCCTCAAAGAGGGCTGGCAGCTTCCAGCGCCATTGGAGCTGATTGGACAATTTCGTGTTCTTTGCGGACCTCCCATCTTTTCGTCTAATAGCAATACACCGA
>JBAHVQ010221610.1:0-11040 GCA_036872915.1 Nanipora kamurai
GTTTCGGCCTTATGGGCCTCATCAGTGTAGTGCTGATGATCAGGATGAAAGTAACTGTTATTTACAGTCACCTTTGAAAGATATAAACTTCCTATATATAAAATGTATATATATATATAACTACAGACGGAACCGTTTCGGCCTTTTGGGCCTCATCAGTGTAGTGCTCATGAGCAGGATGAAGGTGACTGCTATTTACAGTCACCTTTGATGCCTCACAGATGTGGGACATCAAAGCCATTTGCCAGAGTGCTCTAACTGCAAGCAGTGAGCGTCGCACTATATATATATATAGATAGATATATATAGATATATATAGATATATATAGATATATATAGATATATAGATATATATAGATATATAGATATATAGATATATATATATATATATATATCTTACTATAAATATCAATGCCCAGCATAATATTTTGACAAAAGCTATTACAATAAGTAAAACACGAATGAAATCATAATATTTATTAAAGGTTCTAATGTTTCGTTGCTAACACAACATCTTCAGAGATGTAATGATTACATGAGTGCAGAGAGCCTAGATATCTAGTTATGCTGGGCATTGATATTTATACTAAGATTACGATTCCCGCCTGGTCATATATAAAAAGATATAAATTCTTAATTTTCACTTGTGACTTGCATTTCGTGAATCACGCGCCGGTCACGCGGGCCGATTTGGTTTGTTTTTGTTTGTTTTGCAGCAACATAAAAAAACCTAAAGAAAGTGAAAACGCTCGTCGTTCACACTTTAGAGTAAATTTTGACTTGGCCAACCAGCCATTCTGCAATTATTGGTTAAGCGAAGCGTTTTGTTGAAGCCGAAAATGTAATGACGTTTAAATTGAATTTAAATTCAAATGCCCTGTTTGTAATAGTTTACGGATAGGTTTCAGTTTGATGAAGTGAGTTTATAATCCGGAGTTCCAGCAAAGGCCATAATTTTTTTGAAAGCCAAATTTGAGAGAAAAAGACAGTGTTGATACAAGATATTTGGGGAAATGCGAACGTTCGCACAAGCTCCCAAATGCACAAAAAATTGTGTTTAACATTCATATTAATTGAGAAAAGATAATGGCTGCGGAAAAAAGTTTTGAAACAGGACCCGGATTTTCTAACCAAACGTTTAAGGAAGCATCGCAATGTTTGGAGAATCTCTAGTGTTTATCGACATTAAAGTCATTAGGAGACCATCGCGAAGCTCTTGTTGCTCGGTCTAATTTTTCTTGCTCCTTGTAGAAACAAATTACACCGTGTTACATCCCTTAAGTCGACATCAAAAAGTTTTCATTTCCAAATGGCTGAAGTATTGTAATCTCAAGGATAAACGTTGCTGGATTAAAAAGGTCATCCCGACTGGCCGGAAAAACTATTGAAATCTGCAATCCACAGACTGCCCATCAAATATGATCTGACCACAAAGTACAAGAAAATTCAGCGAAGTTGTGAACGAAAACAATAGCCAGAAGTTTGAGGATATTTTCTTTGGAGATCAAAAAGACTATCGAGGAGCGAAAATACTACTCCATCCTTTTCGATGGATATTAATAATTGGTTATCATACTCGTGTGTTTTTCAAGCCTACAGCACACCCGTGCGAATAAATTCCAAATTGAACTCAAAACCATGCATTTATCCCATCTCTTTTCAGAAACTGCAAAACAAACCGCTACTTTTTGAAACTGCAAATGTCGACGGGTTTCATGATGATTATAACGTCTAACAAACCCATCGTGCCTTGCAAATACATCTACAGTATTTTTCTACGGCGCAAGTTACATGCATGCGAAATAGGACTGTGTAACGCGACCTCAAAAAAAATTCTGTTTTTTCTCCTCGAAAGTAATGTTTATTAATGTGAATATGCTGGGACATCCTAATGTCTTCCCGGGAATTCTTTTAAAATATCCCCATATTCTGTATTAGCATTCTCATCATTGTATGATGACCCGAAAATATATTCGTATATTGTAGGACTGGGATGAAAATACTACTCGTCTTAACATGATGAAGTAAGTGTGCAATGTAAATGTTGACTTGGTATTTTCACTCGTAATTAGGGAAGGAAAGTGGTAGAATACTTTCTTTGGAGAGTAATTAGCAGCGAAAACCTTCGTTTAGACCGTCGGTGAGAGCCAACCTCTCGACCCAGAGGAACTTATCCATTGTTCTACTCACTGAACGAAGAATGGCTTGACGTTTTTGTCTTTAGCTCCTAATTATTTGGGTAGTTATAACTTATGTGCTTTTGATTTGTGCTAATCAGAATATAAACGATGATATAAAAGTATGCTGCGTAATGTTAAACGATGCGTAAAAAGCGAAAGGTCCAGGGAACTACCGAAGGGATAGAAGTTACTATTTGGCAGTTCCCTAACTCTTTTAGCCAAAGAAAATACAGTTGGATAATCTTGATTATTCTTTTAGTTTAGAAGTTAGAAAACACAGTTTTGTGGATACTCAATTTTATTATCCAACCAAGTGTGACTTCTGCGGTAAAAAGGTACACTTAGGTCTTTTACCCATTTGGCCTTACTTCACGATAGATACCGATTTATCATTAGGTTTTTTTTGTCCATTTCAGTTTTGTTTTTGTTTTGTCATAGATCTGGACAAAGTCAGCGTATCAATGTCGTTTCTGTAACATGGCGTGTCATAAAAAGTGTCTGCAAAGAGCCCAGATGTATACCCAGTGTTACAGGTACAGAGTGAATTTGTCTTATAATTACCGTCAAGAAGGGAAACCAGGGCATACAATATTGCATAGAATTCTTAATTGTGTACGCAGGAGAAGACTCGAAATGGTGAAACTTGAAAAAAGGACCCTGTGAAACTATCGGATGGTATTCTCATCGTATTTTCCTTTAGGCTTACCCTAACTCCAACCCCAATGCTACCTGCTGCTTCAGAATCGTATCCTGGTCTATGATATTTCGTAATTGCTGAAATATTGCATGCAATCTTGCACCGTGTGTACGCGGCTGGAGATTCACCAAAAACCTTAGTTCGCTGTCTAAGTGTTGGTGGCTCAATGGTGAAAGCGTCTCACCGGTTCTACCCAAGTCTGGGGCTCCGAAAACTTTTTTGAGTAGATGAGCTTCATGAACGTTTACTCATCAGAAAATATTCACTCGTCAGGTTGAGCATGTCTGGATGTCGTCACTCACTAAAAAAAACGCTTCCGATAGTCGATAGCACATGTTGAACGAACTTGTTTCAACTAGTTGTTGATATATTTAGCAATAAAAAGGACTTGTTTAGATTCCCCTGATAGGTCTTTAATCACACTTATGATAATTTGCACTCTCGTCTCCATTGAGTTCAAGCTTAACTGCGTTCCATAACATTTTGTTGTAGTGTTTGAACTGCTTTTCATTTTGTTAAACAACTGTTTCTATTATGCAGTCAACAGGTTGAGGTATCAAAGCAAGGAGAGCTTGATGATGTGGATACTGAATCATGCTCGAATGTGGATGTAATTCAGGTACTGTGTGTGATCCAATATAAACAAATTCAGTAAAATCCCGCTTGTAGGTTTATCACTGATATACTTCCATTTTCGGATTCAATCGTCATACTATAACTCTCCATCATAGATCGCTTTTAACGTTATGTCATAGATTCAAGGCCAAAATAGTTTCAAAATTATTATAGGGTGTCGAAAATGTAAGGCGCGAGCTTTCCGACCGCTCTACCTTAACTAATCATGTATACGCCTCTTGTGATCAAATTAAGTAAAGAAGAGAGGAAGTTACGCCATCTTGATAACTAAAAACCAATGTTAAAGTACCATAACATGGTGAACTATGTGGGCTAGATCTACTTGTCAAAAAGTGTTCGGATTCATGTTACTTTAATTGTGATCCTTATGTTGACCTACAAGAATACGAATTTCAAATGTTTTTGACAAATGTGTTGCTGCAAGCCTTGCATTGTGGTATAAGATTATATTTGGTATTAAATTTTGTAGGTTTACACCATGTTTGTTTAGTAAACGGTAATCGTCTTGCGTAATCTCTATGTGCGTACGCGTCTAGTTTAAAATTAAACGATAAAAATGAATTAAAGATGAAAGTTCTAATTAAAGGTGGATTAGGATGAACTGAAAAGATTCGCCAAATGTCATGTGACCTCTAAATCTCCTTCTTGTGGTTTGTCCTGTTTTTGAAGATTTCAATCGGTTTTCTGACTTGTCTGGTGAAATAATTGTTTGCTGGTGCGAGCAGCTTCGATTGATTCCATTGAATTTGGTGGTCCCATTCCCACGCATGTTTTGCAATAGCAGATATGTCTAGTTTGGATTTGGAGCAGCAGTCTCTTTGTTCTTTTTGTCGAATTTTCAAGTTACGTCCGGTTTCTCCAATGTATACCATACCACATTCTTATGGGATAAGGTATACACCTGGTTTTACGTTACTGTTAGTTTTATCTTTGTGAGTAGAGAGTAGTTGGTGGATTTTCTGTTCAGAGGTGTGATGTACTTTAATATTAGACAAGAGTAAAATTCGTTCGATTCTGTGGGACGCAGTGTACGGGATGCAGACGGTGGCTACAAATTCTTCACTCTTGGAGTTAACCGTTGGCGTTCGGGAGAGTAGTTTAATTTGGTTATCAGGGAAACCATTGTTCTTTAAGATGAAGCTGAGGTGTTCCAGTTCTTTGCTGATGCTCTCACAATCACACATGGAGTGGGCACGGTGTACTAAGGTTTTGCAGACTGAGGACTTAACTTTAGGGTGGTGAAAAGATCGGTAATTTAAATATCGGTCAGTATGCGTAGGTTTTTGGTGAGGAGTGTGTCGAGGAAAGGTAAGGAGTGTTCATCATTTTCTGTCTCCATGGTGAATGTGATCAGTGGATGGATGTTGTTGAGGTAATCTAGAAAACTGTCCAGCTGATCTTTGCTGTGTGACTAAATCGCAAGGACATTGTCCACGTAGCTTTTCCTTAATTTAAGTTTTAGTGGGTTGTTGGTGATCGCTTTTTCTTCAAAGTCTTCCATGAAAATGTTGGCAAGTACTGGAGAAATAGGTGAACCTATTGCAGCACCACTGGTTTGCTCATAGTGTTGATATCGCCAGTGGAAACACGTAGAGGAAAGGCAAAATTTAAGTAGATCGATTATTTCATCAACTGATAAGTTAGTACGTAAGTGAAAGTTTGTGTCTTCTTGCGGACACACGCTCCTCACCAAAAAACTTAATGGCTCCCTCAGCCATTGCGTCATACCGACCGATATTTAAATTACCGATCTTTTCACCACCCTAAAGTTAAGTCCTCAGTCTGCAAAACCTTAGTACACCGTGCCCACTCCATGTGTGACAGTGAGAGCATCAGCAAAGAACTGGAACACCTCAGCTTGGTCTTAAAGAAAGAGTGCTTTCCCTGAAGACCAAATTAAACTACTCTCCCAAACGCCCACGGTTAACTCCAAGAGTGAAGAATTTGTAGCCACCGTCTGCATCCCGTACACTGCGTCCCACAAAATCGAAGGAATTTTAATCTCATCTAATATTAAAGTATATCACACCTCTGGACAGAAAATCCACCAACTACTCTCTACTCACAAAGATAAAAGTAACAGTAACTTATAACCAGGTGTATACCGTATCCCATATGAATGTGGTATGATTGGAGAAACCGGACGTAACTTGAAAGTTCGACAAAAAGAACATAGAGACTGCTGCTCCAAATCCAAAGTAGACAAATCCGCTATTGCAAAACATGCGTGGGAACGGGAAGGAGATGTAGAGGTTACATGACATTCGGTCGACTCTTTTTAGTTCATCCTAATCCGTCTTTAATTAGAATTTTCATCTTTAATACATTTATATTGTTTATTTTTAAACTAGACGCGTAGGCCCGCTAGATTACGCAAGACGGTTACCGTTTGGCATTGTTGACTTGAACAAACTTTCAGTTTACCACTCTCTGAAGACGACGTGCCGAAAGCTCAGAACTAACTGAACAAACATGGTGTAAACTTACAAAATTTAATAATAGCAAATATAATTCAAATGTTTTTGTACTGAGGTAAACGTAACCAAGAAAAAATCAGGAGCAGAATATATGCGCCCGGATATCATGTCTCCGTTTAAATGAAATTGTGAGATCCTACTGGTCAAGAACTACTTTCATAAATCAAAACAGAATAGAAAAGAAGTTTACTTTAAAACAGGGCTTTTGCTTACCATCCTTTAAGAGAACAGGCTGTGTTCAATGAATTGATGGATGGCTTGATTGATGGATGGACGGACGGACGGACTGAGTGACAGACTGATTGATTGATTGATTGATTGATTGATTGATTGATTGATTAATCTACTTACGTATTTATTCACTTTCCTATTTATCTATTTACTTACGTTTTATTTACATATTTACTTATTTATTTACTTGATTGCTTATTTACTTATTTATTTATTTACTTACTTGTTTGTTTAATTACTTATTTAAATATTTATTTATGTATTTTATTTATTCATTTATTATTTGTTTTATTTATGTATTTATTTATGTATTGTTTCCTTTTTTGTATTTAAATAAGTTATTGATTCATTCATCTATTAATTGATTTATTTTTTTAAAATTAGATGCTCTAATTAAAATAATTATTGCTGTTAGCTGAATTTATATGGTCTGTACGTTTAAGGTCGATAAAAAAACATTGAAGGATCACGGAATCAATCCATCGGATTTAGCTTCTTTGAAAAACATGAGCTCGGCTGTAGAAAAGGTGAAGAAGGTACGTAAACATGTTATATTAAAGAGGTATGTTGTTTGGAATTCACAGTATAATCCTCATTAGCCGTGAGTTTTTTTGCTTATACATCGTAAACAAGCTCTCAACTTAAAGTCGAGTTTGAACTTAACTGACGTTCAGCGTAAACCAAATGAAATTAATCAAAAATCCAAGGCTCACCGTCCCGGCGCTAAGGTGGACGAGGTCATGTTAATGGAACTCATCTGTGGGGTCATCCATTGCTCTCGTGCAAAATATTGAAAAGCTTTATGAGGGTCTGAACCACGTTGACACACTTCTTGTAGTTGGTGTTACCTGTAAATAAAGTTAAGGCTCTAGAAGGGTTAACAAAAGTTGAAAGTTTATTGTTCAGTTGCTGTAATCTTTCATTGCTGACTGACGTATCGTTGGCCTCAGCAGCAGTCGTCTTAAGTTATCGTCTTTACTTGACTCTTAATACGACCGCCTCCGAAGCCGTCAGAATGTGAGTTACCAATAACTATCTTTCTCGTGACTACTAATTCAAACTGGATGGTCAACTTCCAACTTCTAATGATAGTCCTGGGTTCAAATCATTAACAACAAGAGAAGAAACCAAGCCTTAAATCCATCACAGAAATAAGTACTTAAAAGGTGATTCCTTAGAAATTGTTTCCAAAGTGAAAATTTGCTGAAACTTCTCAGGCAGTTTATTATATGTTCATCTCAAATTCATTAATAATTCATGAGCAAAACACAAAGGAAAGCACTACCGAGATGTTGTTTTGATATCTGAAAAAGAAATTACATAAATTGAGCCAACTTTCATCTTGATTTTCTCCTCAAATACTGATTCTTTTGAGATGCAATATCATACACTCGAAAGTCGTGTTTCATCAGATATCCCAATACCTCGAAGTTTGTAAAAACCTTGGCTATTGCCTCGGTTTTCAACTTCTCGGTGTTTGGATATCCTGATGAAACACTCCTTCACGTGTATATTACATTAAAGATACAAGAAAAAGTTGCGGCCACGGAACTCGTTTAGAAGATATGGCAAACATGATATACCGCCTTTTTTCAGACATGTTATTTCAAGAAGCGTGCATGGCAAAAGTAAAATATTACAAGTTGTATAAGTAATTTTCCCTTTAATTTTTTATATGACTTGTAAAATGTATCGAAGAACAAAAATTTTAATTAAAAAAATGTGGTCACCGACTTTCTTCAAGAATTACAGCGCTTAACCTGCAACATTACCCTGAAAAATCGAGTCCTACTATCCGTCTTCCGAGCAACTTTTCGGGTCGTATTTCTTCCTTTTAATATTTTCCTACTGTGAAACTTTCTCTGAGCTCCCTCTTCCTATTCTCCGACGCCATTTTCCTTCGCCCGACCTTGTTAAATGTGTATAACAGTACAACACCATGGCTCAATGTAGTAGTTCCTAGACGATACCCTTGTTCATGACGCTCGCCATTTCCTGAGAAACTTATGAGTAATACACAATTTATTGAAACATATTTTGTAAATTAAATATAGGTTGGCAAAGAACTTTATCCTGAACTTTCTATGACCAATAGAAAAGTGAAATTAGAAGAAATGGTAATAATCTTTATTGCTATATTTTTATATTGCCGAGCTTCGTGTACAAGACGTATCACTGTAGTAGCTAAAAATTTAGTGTACCTGAATAAAGTAGATATTGTATTTCGATCGCCTAAAATCATCTTCCAAGTAATGTTTACAAAATGAGTGGCCGTTCTATATTGGGATCTACAAAGACGAGGCGAACTCGAGTGTCTGTATATCCCGATGCAGAACGGATACGAATTTTGCAAACTGCGAAAAAAACGTCCGTAGTTGTTCAATTTGAGGGCGCGAAAGGTGACGCGAAACCCAATGTTGATACAGAAACTAGTGTATGTAAATGTGATACAGAATTTATGTTTATTTAATCAGTTCTGTATCATGGTACACCAAAACTGATTAAACCTTAATTTCTTTTGAATTTTCGGCATGAATTATTAATGAGTTTTATGATTTGTATGATCCACCAACCTACTGAACTCTGCCATTTTCATAATAGTAATCTGCTAAACTAATAAGACAAAGTTTTAAGACTATAGAATTCTAAGAAGCTGTTATTTAATGCTTAAGCTAGAGCTGTCCTTAGAGTTTTGTCTCTGATTGTAGATATAGATAAAGATACAGATACAAATTTAGTTATGGATATAAATGTAGACGTACATTTAAATGTAGATTTAGACATAGATATTGATATAAATAATGATGCAGGTATATATGTGATATTTACCACACTTGGGCGAATGTTGTTAAATACTTGTGAAACGATGACTTTGAAGTTATTTTAACTCGAAAAAAAGCTCAATTTGAGTGTTTGAGACTCTAGACGGGACTAATATGTGAATCTGATACAGCTCCTCGTTGTATGACATTTACATGCACTCTTTAAACATTAATTTCTTTTGAATTTTCCTAATGAGTTATTAATGAATTTTACAATTTCGTATGGCTATAGATAGTGGAATTAGATATATATAAATGCTAACAAGCATTGTCTAATTTCACTCAGTGTTCGTCCTGTAGTTTAACTAGTTAAGAAAGGTCATGCAAATGCTGTGTAACTGTCGGACTGGCTACAAAACCTCGGCTGATGGTAACTCAGCGCATTCAGAAAGTTTGTTAACACCGCAATCATTCCACTGGGTGTGGTACTCACCACAATGTTCAAACTAAAATTCTCATAAAATTGTTTTGTCTTATTTTGCTCATTTTTGCCATATTTCATTGCGCAATTTAAATGGTAAAATGATTAGCATAACTGCCCGGTACAGATTAAGTGAAATTAAGTGAAATACTGTACCAATTTGTGAGCATGTCCACAAGCTCGACCATAACTGACAACGCAGACTGAGTGAAATTATATATATTTCTAAAATTCATCAACAGTTCATGAGGAAAATTTAAAAGAAATTAAGGTTTAATCTGTGTCTGTATACTATGATTCAAAACTCATCAATAAAACATCAGTATCTGTAAATATGATACAGACACTGATGTATTATTAATCAGTTCTGTATCACATTTACAGACACTAGTGTCTGTATCAACAAGTTTTGCATCGGCTTTCCCACACTCAAATTGAAATTTTATGATAATATATAACTTGTTTGAACTTTTCTTCATAGTCAATATTAATGTCAAATGTAGTAATATGGGACGTTTTAGAAGTCATTTAAAAAATTCGTGTCCGTATACCCCGATACAGAACAGCCACTCATTTTGTAAATAGTACATATATACAGTAATTGTCAAAAAGGGTGTCCAAATAAACTGTTCTAGAATGCAAGTATATCCATCGCGTGTTGATTAATCGCGCGTGGCGTTTGAGCGTTTGGATTGCACATTTGTCAAAGGCGAAAACTTGTATTTTTAAAATGATTGAACATGCCACTGCCGTATTTGGACCATGTACGAAGGAGGATGGTATTTCAACAATTATTCTATCAGAGAAGCTATCGAAACATTGCTGCAGAACTATTTGTTTGTGAGAAAACTGTCCTCGGTACATGTCAAATTCTACGATAAGTTTCGCACATTCTACGATTCTTGGTCGTACACATGGAAGCGTAGCACTATTTCAACATGAACAGCATATCCTTCCACATTTCCTCTACTGTGTTGACTGTCGAAAAAATTCATGACTCGTCCTACTCGAAAGCTGCTTTTCAAGGTGGCATCTAACACATGAACTTCCAAACTGGAAGGTACTTCCTCACTTCGTCTGCCTTATCTTTGCCTCGTTGTTTACGCGGCATAAAATTCCCACGCGCGATAATGCATAAAGTTAACTCGAGTGAAAAGACACGTGACATGTATACTTAATCTGCACAACGTTTTCAACAAGGACTGTGTCCTATATACTATATGTACGTACTTGCCTGTACTGCCTGCTTGCCTGCCTGCCTGCCTGCCTACCTACCTACCTACCTACCTACCTACCTACGTACCTACCTACCTACCTACCTACCTTCCCTCCTACCTACCTACCTACCTACCTAGCTACCTACCTACCTACCTACCTACCTACCTGACTGCCTGCCTACCTACCTACCTACCTACCTACCTACATACCTGCATCCCTAGATCCCTACATGCCTACATGCCTCCACATGCCTACATACAAACACACATACGTAAATACAAACATACATACATACATACATACATACATACATACATACATACATACATACATACAAACATACATACATACAAACATA
>JBAHVQ010221653.1:0-11037 GCA_036872915.1 Nanipora kamurai
TGGATGACTAGATTTTGTATAAATAGGGACCAATTTCTGTTGTTTGTGACTTTTGAGAAAGGGGCCGGACCCCGAAAAGTAAAGGTTTAAATAAAGTTTATTTTTGAAAGATTTATATATATATATATATATATATAACTAAGATATATATATATATATATGTTGAAAATAGAAAACACAACAAGACTACGCTTTCTTCCCTATATATACATCTACTACACATCCCTACATAACTACAGACGGAACCGTTTCGGTCTTTTGGGCCTCAACAGTGTAGTGCTGACGAGCAGGGTGAAATGTCTATATGTATATATGAACGAGTTTTGGTTTACGAAATGCAAAAGAGTGCTCGATAGCGCATAAGTACAGCAAGTAATAGTATTTCGCTTACCTTAAAAATCCACTACAGCCTGTTTCATCCGCTTAGGAATCATCAGGTGGAAGACAAAACTCTTCCGCCTGATGATTCCTACTGGTGTGCCATAAAAAAGTCACATTGAAGGAAATTCAATCAATATGTGTTCTTGATCTTGCATGCTCAGCCGTTTCACTAAGTGAAGCATTTCTCCGCAGGCTCATTAATCTGACAGCGAAAGTTAGAGCTCCACATCACCTGATCCCCCTGAATCGAGAAGCCAAAGGAGACCTTACGCTGTGCCTATCCTTTTTGGACAATCTCAATGGCAAGAGCTTTGTTTTTAGACAAGGGTTGGCAATTACAATAGTATACAGATGCGGCCGGTGGCATAAGCTATGAGGCTATTTTCGGAAAAGAACGATGTTATGGTTACCCAGTTGAGCCAGGTTTACACCTATGGCGCAACTCAGAGCAAAACCAATACAGTTTATTTTTCACAGACAATAAGGCAATAGTTAATGTCATAAATAAGCAGACCTGCTGCGATTTTTTTCCCGCGTTGCTAGCAGGTTCCCATGTTCAAACATTGGCCTCTACCAGACATACCTCGGCACCCAAGCAAAATTCCAGAAGAAGTGTTCCATCACAATCGGCAGATATACTCACGAACTTTCTTACAGCTTGCATTACTCATCATCCAAGTCAATCCGAGGATCACATCTTTTCCACCTGTTTCATGTCGCCATTAACGTAACACCCCTATTCCAACTGCGAAACACTGCACCATCTACTGTGCAAACGTATGTTTCGGCAATCGGGTGCTCACATAAATTACTCATCATCTCAGCCCCTACCAAGACATTCTCTATGCATGTCCCAAATACTCAAAAGCTACCACAAATTCGGAAAACGTCCGGATGTGAGGTTGCCCATGTGCACGGCATCACCTGTCTGAATCATATCAGTCACTAACTCCTGGCCAATATTGTTCTTGTAAATTTATATCACGGAGATATTTAGTACACACAAGTTACTACGTGTATTTAGTTCTAGCAAGCACGTCTCCTGCGTTGTAAAAAAGGCTGATAAGTGACTGTATGCTTTACACACCCATGAAAATTCGGCCGACATGTGAAATAATTAGCAGGTGTTTATCGTTACATCATTACATCTGAGTTGGAATACACAGCCCCTGTTTGGCGGCGTTAACTGTATTACTTAATGATATAAAACAATCAGTTCTTAAGCGTGCACAACGATACTAGGTCAGACTTGGACAGATGTCTTGTCTATATTGTGCCACTCCTGCTTCATCATATAGAGAAGAGAAGATGCATACCTGAAACTTATTACTCGAACTTTCTTTTCGTCCTCTTTAATTGGTTCATTTGTCTCACGTCATACTATCGACCAACTTTATAATTTGCACTCGGGGTCGGCCACTGTTTCAGTTACTTCGCCAATAAGAAAAGGTTTTGTAAACGTGTTCTGCAATTCATTGGGGACTTCTATGTATTTTTAATTGTCTATTTGTTATTGTAGTGATTGAGCTTATTTACTAACAATTTTTCTTTGTGATCGTGAACGCTCCTTTTAATTCAGCAATTTTAGTTCAATAAGGATGTAATGAAATATTATTATGTAACATGATTTAGAGAAAGTTTGATGGTTTAATGTTACTCACGTAAAGTCGAGCAAACAAAGACAAGGTTAAAAGATGAATTTTCTGCGTTAACAATACGGAAAAAAAGTGCGATAGAGCACTTCTGGCTCCAGTGGGTGAAAATTTACTCACTTTCTATAGCTGCAAATTTAAAAGATCTTCAGGCTAAGCTGCCTGCAGATAACGCGGAATCCATTTCTACAGATATCAGGGGTTTTTTTACTATTACAGCAAAAAAGTGCGCTTGAGGACAAGGTCCCTAGTCAACCATTGGATCTAAGTGTTTCTTCGTTGTCCATAGTAATACCAAAACCACTAATTTTACAATACAGTACCTTGTTCTTACTAATAAGCTTCTTCAAATGGTTTAGAGCTGGTCCATTAGGTTTGAAGTATCCCCATCGGTAACTGATGTTGGACGACAAACGCTACATAAAAAGAAAATCAAATCAATCGTTTAAATAAGAAAAATTTTATTGTAAAATCAACTTTTTCGGTTTCTACAACATTTTTGACGCGATTTTGTATTTTTTCTTAACAGTTTTCGGTCCGACCCTCTAATATCCGTGATTAGTGTACGGTGTAAATTGCTGTCATTTTGACCTACTTTTTGTTTGAAGTTCTAATCAAAACAAAGTTATTTATATCTGTATAAAAAATTAATTTAGAAAAGTGCTTTTTTTCGCGCGTATGATGTCACTATTCGTTGCTGTGCAACAAACCATAATGCGGAATTTCGCAAAAGTTTTTGAATTGTTATCTTCCAGTTCCTCAGGCTGTAATGAATTAGGCAATATAATTTTATTGGGAAATTAACTTTTTTGGTTTTCAGAAACCACTAATACAACTATTTAGTGTGATTTTGTATATTTTTTTTCTGAACTCTACTCGGTCCGACCCCTTAATAACGACCTACTGCCTGTCTGAATTTCAAGTCAAAACAAAGTTTTTTGAAAGCTACTTAAAAAGATTATTCGCCAAAGGGCTTTTCTGCGCAAGTAATGTCATGAACCGTTGGGCAGGAACAAGTAGGGAAGTTTTTGAATCATTTTTTTTTTCAATCTCCTCGGACTTTAATGAATGAGTTAAACTCACACGCACATATTCCACGGGTGTGCGCCTTACAGTAACCCTATTCTAGAGACGCAACTAGAGTACATAGTTTGATGGGGGCGAATTACGCTTAACAAATCAACTTGTCGCTAATGTGTCCTTAAGGTTGACTTTTTTGTCGCACAACCTTGGTGCTTAGGTGATCTTGCATCAGAGTTTGTATAAAATATTTTATTATTACTTTTAGAGAGTCCAAACGTTTATTACTCTAGGAAAATTTTTGAATTCGAAGGTCTCCGATATGACATCTGCTTGAGGAAAGCATGCCTGAAATGTTTCACAAAGATGAAGAAACCCAAAACTTTCGTAATAATTCTCAGTGAGGGAGTTTTTCTCTTGGTTGCGAGCTCGGTACCTCATAGACTTCAACTCCAAATATAGAACACAGTTGCCGAGTAATATTTGCCCAACTCTAAAAGCGGTTTCTTTTTTTAAAGATCGTGAGTGGGTGAGAACAGAATCTGAGAAGTATTTTTAAGGCACAATAGTTAGGTAGTCTGCTGTCATGCCTCAGTGGTTATCAGCTACTAATTCTTGGCAATCTGGTTAATTGATAAGGGCCAACGACTATCATATTTTCAAGTTCAGTTATTTCACAAGAAATAACAAAATGACGAATTTCACTTGACTAAAGCCTCGCCCATAAATATGTAGCACAAAGTAACTAACACTTTGATGCAGTTATCATTCGTAAGAACTCTGAAATAATCCATAGTCAAATAGTCAACTATGTAGGGCTTAGGGTCATTGGGGATGCAAATTCTCTGTTACCATATCGGTGCGGGTCCTGTCCTCTTCCGAGCCTTATTAACTTTGGGTTGGCTTCTCTGTCATGTTTTAAATTGTCTTTGACGAGTAACCGATTGATATTCCAACACATAATTCGGAACATGATTAATAGAAGTGAAACTAGTTACGCTAGCAGGACAAAATGACAAAAGTGTTACTATCCACTGTTTATTCGCATCACATGACACAAAGTTTCCATTAACTTCAAAAGCTAAAATTGCGATTTTCCAAAGCCGTGTTGGCAAGCATTTCTTGGACCTTGTTTTATGCTTTGTATCATTATCATAACAGCAAACAATTATGAAAATGTGGTAGCTTGGTTGTTATATGTTTGTTATACGCATGCCCTAAATAAATGGGCGATATGTCGAGACTTGCAGATTAGCAGTACATATGTCAACCATCTATACGAACTAGTACATAAATGTAACCTTCGCTCACCATCTGAGTCTATGTAGCTCAATGGTTAGAGCATCTCACCGGTGATCAGAAGGTTACGGGTTCGCTTTCCGTCAGGGGCTCAGAAAGTTTTTCTGAGTAGATTAGCTTGAGCATGCGTACAACAAACAGCAAACAATTATTTGAATACATGCCTGCCCGGAACTGTTTTTTAGTTCTTCGCTCACCAGAAGCAACAGGCTGTCACTTTTTAAATTCCCGGTCTTGCGCGCAGACTATGGCGACCTTACACAGTCGTCGTGGAAGAAAGTGTGAAAAAACGGCCTCGTTTAAGCACGCGAACAAAGGAAATGACATCGCAGTTAAAGTGGCGAACGGAAGGAAGCTATTTTTTTTTCTTTGTGAGCTTCATTTTAAGCCGGATTACATTTTAACAAGTTAGTATTTGTTCTGATATTTGCGTTTCAATCGTAACACGAGGAAGCATAATGAAAACACGAGGCCAAAGAGCGATCATTTTTATTCTTTTCGAGTGTTCGGATCTCCTGATGAAACATGAAAAACGAGTTCTTTACGTGGTTTCTCCAACGAATACATTCTGATCGATGTTTGAGAAAATCTTAAGAAAATTTAACTCTCGCTCTCTCTTCACTATGATTTTGCTAACATCGCCGGAATGCAGCCGTGCTTTGATATCAAAGCAAGTGTGTTTTATATTTAAGTAAGGTCGTCGGCGATTGATATTATCCAACTCGTTGTGAAGAGCAAAGCTTACAATTTTATATTGAAGAGAGTTCATGCTTCTTGAAATTCTTTCAAGCACCCAGTTCAGGTATTGATCGTTTGAAAAATGTTTCGTGAAAAACTCAAATAGGTATTTGGGTTGTCCTTTCAAACCAATCAATATCTTAGAACAAAATCGAGGTCAAGGTGCAGTTAATTTATTGGCGTACTTCACCGCGGTATCAAAACAGCGTCTCCGTGGTGATTTCTTTTCACCAATCTAAGATCTACTTAATGCTGAACAGAAAGTGCGTTCAGGTGGGAGCTTGGTAAATATCAGACAACTAGTAGACATTCGTTAAGCTGATTCTCTCAGAAAAATGATTTCTGAGCCCTAGACGGGAATCGAACCTGCAACTTTCTGATGACCGGTGAGACGCTCTTACCATTGAGCAACCCTACTTCCGCTTAGGCAGTACATATGATAAACCTGCAGACTAGCTCGCCATCTGAGTCGTAGTGGCTCAATGGTTAGAGCGTCTCACCGGTCATCACAAGGTTGCGGGTTCGATTCACGTCAAGGGCCCAGAAATCGTTTTTCTGAGTGAACGAGCTTGACGAACTTCCTCTAGTCGTTTTATTCCAACTCTGTTGCCAGACTGCCTTTAGCAGAAGATTGCAGCGGACCTTATGGGATTCATAAAAGATCAGTATACGACATATTGAGCTATCGAACCTGGGAACAAGCATCAACGAATCCCTTATTAACAACATCAAATCAATGATGGCAAGACACAGAGTTCCAGAAACACTCGTTTCGGACACTGATTCCCAGTTTGCATCCAAAGAGTATATAGCGTTCGCTAATGAATATGGATTCTCACACAAAATATCTGCAGCTCTAGCCATGCCGCAGGAAATGGAGAAGCTGAGCGTGCGGTACGCACGATTAAAGATCTATTTTATGCTGCTAAAGATCCATACTGTGCTCTCCTGAACACCCGAAGTACCCCAATGACAAACGGCTATAGCGCAGCGGAACTATTAATATCTAGGAAGCTCAGAACAAAGTTACCAAATATCTTGCAAATAGGGAAACCAAAACGACCGAAGAAAAACCATTAAGGAAACTACAACGGAAACATCAGTGCCAAAGACAGACGTACAGAAACAATCCAAAGTTCAGAATCAACCACCGGATTTGGTGGACGCAAAACTAATCAAACAAGATCAGGACAAATCGTAAAAGCGCCGGACGGATTTTACTGAACACTGTTAGTTTGTTAGAAGTACTTTAGTCATTAAAAACCTTTATTTGACATTATTTAGTGGACATCATGTCGTGCCATTACTCTATGTCTCACGGAAGGGAGATGTGCTGTAAGTACAGTCAGGGCCGCCGGGAGAGGAGGTAGGCGGGGAAATTTGCCCCGGGCCCCCTTCTTACTAGGGGCCCCAACTTGAGAGACCGCCCAAAATAGAGCTAAATCAGACTAAATGTCAGAGCAGTCTTAGAGGCCCATGATCACATCATTTTTTGAAATTGGGTGCCCTTGTCAAGTTAGCGTTTTTAGTTATTTGTAGTTTTTCAAACACCCCTAAATAAATACCCCATGACGTCATAGGGACCCACGAAAAAATTTGCCCCGGGCCCCGCACATTCTCTCGGCGGCCCTGAGTACAGTTGTGTATAGGTTCCATGTGCTTAAGAAGAACTCCTCTCACCAACATGTAATGCAAGCACGTTGTAAACATTAAAGAATCTATTTCAGTCCTTGTTAATCTCTTTCGTCTAAAGCCATCTTAACACTACACCTTGGAGTCACACTGTCCGCGTATATGCCCTAGATTGATCAAATTGAAAATATTTCTTCAAAAATAAATCAACGGCTTGGTCTTTTTTATAGGATTAAACATTTACTGCCTATTCATGCATGATTGTTATATTTCAATAGCTTAGTACTTTTAGTTATGGACTATACGAATTTCATTTTGGGTGATAAAAAATTCACCTCCAATGGATGGCTTACAAGTTCTCCAAAATAAAGCTGTGAAGATTATTTTAGATAGGCCGATGTATTCTTCCTATTCTGAACAATTAGCTGATTTGCATTGGCATAAATTGTCTTCGTAGGCATTATCATCGATGTTTGTACATTCTTAAATGAATAAATGGTTATACGATTAAAAATTTTAAACTTAAATTGAATACTGATATACATAATTACAACACTCGGTGCAAAAACAACCCTAGATTACCCAACGTAAACACAAATTAGAGTAAACGAGACTGATCTGCCAAACGAACTGAAACAGTATAGGGATTTCAGTATTTTTCAATTAATTTATTAGAATTTTTAAATAATTTTTTACATACAACGATGATCCTCTATGATTGTAGTTTTTAATGAAATCTGATTATGAATATCAAACTTCAGCATAATATCTTGATAAAAGCCATTGTAAGACAAGAATAAAAGGAAAGATAATAACGTAGATATACATTCACAGAGATGTCATTAATTACACATGCATTAAACCATCAAGAAAAGATACAATAAATAAAGGTTATAAATTTTAAGTTTACAAGTTTAAGGTTACACTTGTAAACTTGTAATTATATGTGTTAACGAAACCTGGTTAAGCAAAGATATCTTGAACTGTGAAATTCTTGATCGACATTACGAAATTTTCAGAAAAGACCGAACTAGCAGAGAAGCTTGAGTACTTATAGCAAATAAAAATTGCTATAAAATTGTGTCCGTGAAATTCCCACAAATTGCAACATCGAAATTGCGTCGATTGAAATTACTACTGCTTCAAATTCAAAACTGTATGTCAGTTCTTTCTTATCGGCTTTTGTGATCAGTATGATGATATCATAATTTTAGGTGATTTTAAATTACCGAACCTTAGCTGGTGAAGCACTGTTGACGAGACAGAAAGTTTAATCGGAAACAAATTTTCAGAATTGTTAAATGACTTTTTCCTGTCACAAATAAACACTCAACCTACAAGAAGAAACAATGTGCTAGATCTTACAATTACTAACATACCCGACGAAGTTAAAATTCGCGAAATTCTTCCTCCTGAAATGTCGGGAGTTTTGACATATTGATACACTCTCCTCGGCCCACAAAAATTAACAGAATGGTCTATGACTACAGTCGAGTAAATTACAACCGACTACATGCTGCTTTGGAAATTCAAAACCTATCCAAAACTATTTCTTTACACGAGGATATTAATAATGATTGGTCCAGCTGGAAAGACACGTTCCTCTCAACCGTCAACAGATATATCCCAATGAAGAGAATGAAAAAAAGTAACAATCTCCCATGGCTTAACGGTGAAATCCTCCACCTTATTGAGAAAAAAGAAACTATCCGACGCAAACTTGCCGGTTCTCGGAAGAATTATTTGTACAAAAAATACAAAGAACTAAGAACCAAAGTTAAACACTTATTAAGAGACAGCCGTAATCGATACTTTAACTTTCTTGATCGTAGTCTCTACATAAATCCAAAGCGCTTCTGAAGCCCATTTAAGTTAAAAGATAAATCAAGTAACATTCCTCATACCATGAAAAATGATTCCAAAGTCACTGAAAACCCGAATGCTATCGCTAACATGTTCAATCGCTACTTTGCGATTGAATCAGTGTTTAATCAGGATTACGATTTGGACAAAGATTTGACATTAAACTTCAACACTAATGCTTCCCATAAAACCACCTCTGACAATCCCTCGCAGATCTTTATAACTGAAAATGATGTGGTTGCCGCTTTAAAATGTTTAGACCCAGATAAAGCACTAGGAGCAGATGGAATCCCTGGTCGAATCCCGAAAACAACTGCAAATCAAATAGCATCTTCTCCTTGTATACTATTCAACAAATCTATCCGACTCGGGATGATTCCTGATGAGCGGAAATTAGCCAATGTAGATCCAGTATACAAAAAGAGACCAAAAGATTTGGTGACGAATTATAGACCTATTTCACTCTGATGCAGTGTTTCCAAATTGCTGGAACGATGTCTGTTAAATCACGTCAGGGACTATTCGCTAAACATTATCAATCAATGTCAACACAGTTTCGTCGCACGTAATCTTGTACCACACAACTAATTCATGCACTGGACGAAATTGGTAACCATCTAGATCAAGGGAAACAGATAGATGTTATCTACCTCGATATGTCTAAAGCATTCGATAAAGTACGTCATAATAAGATGATTCATAAATTATATCTCTTTGGCTTCTGTGGCAGTCTGCTGTCTTGGTTTGAAACTTACCCTAAAAATCGTCAGCAACAAGTCACAGTATTCGGATCAAAATCTCCACCTTTAACGGTGACTTTTCGTGTACCACAAGGATCCATTCTCGATCTGATGCTAATCCTTCTATACTGTATGTTAATGATCTACCCAGCGCTGTTTACTCATCTACAATAACGTCCTTTGCTGATGACACAAAATTGTTCGAGTGTATATCAACAGAAGCAGACACACCTCGCTGCAACAGGACTTGAGACGTATAAATGAGTGTTCAGCGTTCTCGAACCTTTTATTTAATCATAAGAAATGAACGTTCAGATTATATCAAGAAAGAAACGATGCGTAAAGATCACTTACTCAATGGGCAAGACCGAACTTGCGTATTGCAAAGATGAACAAGACCTTGGAGTTTGGATCTCTTCTGATCTATCGTGGAAGAAGCATGTCCACTCACAAACAGCGAAAGCTAACAATATTTTGGGGTATGTGAGAAGAACTACAAAAAATGTCAATGCCATCACCACCAGACATACCATTTACTTGGCAATTGTTTGTTCACATCTTGGACACGCAACGCAAGTTTGGGCTCCACAGTCAGTGGAACTTATAGGATAATTTGAACGGGTTCAACATTGCACGACAAAATACATTCTACGTCTTCCCTTTCAAAGCGAAACCACTTACAAAGACAGGCTAATTGAAACAAACCTACTCCCTCTATCATACTGGCACGAATATCTGGATATTGTATTCTTCTTTAAAGCATTCGATGGATACATTTTATCCATTCTTCCCAGGAAAATTAAACCTAACATACTATGGTAGCGCTTTGTAGAATGACCATATCGAACATCCACACACAGCAAATAATACCTGATAAGGGTAATTAGAGTATGGAATGCATTGCCAAATGAAATGGAGCCAACAATTGGGTTTAAGAAAGGCTTATGATTGCAAATGAGTAGACTTTCGCGTAAGAGAATTCTCAATCAAAATTAGAATAAGAAACAAGACGCTCAATAGGCGTTCACTCGGTTTACCGATTGCGGGCCAGACATGAAGGCTTGTCTTGAAATATTACATTTGATTTGGCACAAGCAAAAATTATTCGTATCCTGTCAACTTTGCTGCGTTTCTCTTTTTCGTTTGTTCACAGCCTTAGGAGTTACTCATTAAAGCGTCAGGAGTAAATCAAGCTGATCATCATGAAACTGGACACCTTTCTAACAGTTAATTATTAAGAACATTCAGTGGGCCCTATTATACGCAATAGGGCCAATTTTTTAAATATTCACGTATTTTGAAGCCATTCCAAGCCTTTCCGTTCAGTCCTTTTTCAAGAAACAATAGTAAAATACCGCTCACTTAACAAAATAGGTCATTTGGGGCGTTCGCGGAGCTATTGGGGAAACGTTTATTTCACCAATTTTTCAATAAACCTTCTTTTCCAGTCTACTGATTTGATCAAGGTGACCCTAGAGTCGTTTGTGAACAAAACAGGCGTGGGAATAGGTTGTGGGTCATCCTCAGGGTAATATGAAACGATAAATTCACATTAGACCTACACTGCTGAAGTCAACTGAAAAAGTTGACTCGGACTTTAGCAGTGTAGGTCTAATGTGAATTAATCGTTTTATGTTACCCTGAGGATGATTCTGAAACAGAATTGAAACACTGCACATCCATCCTCGTGGATAGCGTTAAGTTGTTGCGAG
>JBAHVQ010221684.1:0-11034 GCA_036872915.1 Nanipora kamurai
AGGCACATTCAACATGAAATGTGAAATGTATCTAAAAACAAAAATAGGAAGATCGTTCACTCGAAGAACGTCATTTACAGAGGGAAATCTAAGGGCCCGTTTATATTGGCAATTTCGGTGTAGCTTGCTGTGATTTTTTTTGGCGCGGATGACTGCGACTTGAAATCACTTGCGTCTTCATCAAACATGCTCAAATGCTCACAAAAGTTACGGGAACCACTGAATATTTTGACCAAATGCAAAACTACGGTAATTCCGAACAAGGATAGCATTTTCTTTTATTCGACGTTTCGACTAACTTTTAGTCATCTTTAGAAATAATGGAATTATGCGTGACTACACTATTTATGCTAGCAAAATTCTAATTAATTATTTAATTCTATCAATCCTACAGATGATTAAAAGTTAGTCGAAACGTCGAATAAAAGAAAATGCTATCCTTATTCGAAGTTATCGTTGTTTTGTATTTTATCCACAATATTCAGGAGAAACCAAGCCTAAAGTTTATTTTTAAGTGTCATCTAATGAGAATTCGGAAAACAACACTGGCTACAATCGTGGACGAAACCGTGAGAACATTTCTTCACGTAATAAGTCAGAAGACTTATCACGTGAAGAAACTACATGGTTCTAAATGGTTCTAAAAACTACATCGTTTTTAATCGACACAACTCTCATTAAATACTGTGTGAAGCGAACTATTTTGCAACATTGATTGGTAAGACATTCAGGTTGTACGTTTATGTACTCCAAAAGTGGCAGATTGTAATTTATTTATCATTTTTCTCATCAGGTATTTTTTGAAGATCAGTGGCGCAAATAATCGGGAGGCTATGGGGCAATTGCCTCCTAGCTTATTTTTTTAATAAAATTGGGTTTAGAAAAATGCATTTTGGGGGTCTTTTCTGGGTTAAGTCGAAACGTTTTCCCGGTAGGTCACAGTGTGACCTCCCTATCATGGAGCAATTCTTTTTTACATTGTCCCGCTTTTCGAAATGATTGTGGCCTTGTGCAAGATTGCAGTCGAAAGGTGAACAAACTACCAAGGAAGACGATAGGTACATTTCACTTGGCTGTTGAAATTACTGTTAAAATTGCCGCAAAAGTTGTAAACAAATTTACATCAACAACGACAATAGTCGCCCAAATTGCTGTGAAATCGGTGGCGGTTTATACAAGCAATGAGTACTTGTCAGGAATGCATCACGTGGCACGAATCTCCAATATTAGATGGTATTGAAATGTGAACATAAGGAAAAATAAACAAACTTCAATCACTTAACCACGATTTTCTTCTCTTGGTTGGTGTGCCATCTAGTGCAGCGTATTTTGTACCACGTCATGCATTCCTGCGAAGGCCTATTCCAAATTCCAGCTAGATCACGCCATTGCTTGTCAAAACAGACGTTAAGACTAACCACTCCTATAGTAAGGAAGAAGCAAAACAGACAAAATTCCCGACCTAAACAAATGGTCAGCCAATTTCAATTATTTACCAAGGGAGACCGGGTAAAAGTACAAAGAGGTAGAAAAGTACGAGGCGGAGGAGCGGCTGGTTAAGAGAGGCGAAAAAGGACACGAGGAATGGAGTGAAGAGAAGATAAGGAGGATGAAAGGAGGCCAGGGAGACGTAGGGGATGGAAAAAAAAGGGAAGAGTTAAGGAGGGAGGGATGCAGAAAGGAAAAAGCCTTGGTGGCAGAGAAAGTAGCGTCTGTAGGAATAAAGTGAAAGAATGCTGGATCGAGAGATTTCCTGTCATTAGCATTTAAATTTTGATCATGGACTAGCATTAATAAGTGACGAAGTTCTTACCTTTCTAGAGGAATCGGTTGCGTAGAAACAGAGATTCGATACAAAGATGAAAGAAACTTTTTAAAGGCTTCAAAAAAGGGCCAGTGTGACATCAAACAGATACATTTGTTCGTATGTACAATTTGCCTTAATTCACCCAATTGCTACAAAGAAAAACCAAACAATTTTTGGTTAACTGAAATATATAATATTTTGGTTTAGTCGACGACGTTTTGCGTGGCGATTCATGAAGTCTACGATCAACGCAGCCAAGGGAGTAATCAGACATCGTTTCACGTTACTCTGACTTGAAACGTTTCGAACGTAGCTTACAGAATTACCTAATGCTGAACACAAACTTGGTTCATGTGGGACCTTGGTAAATAGCAGACGACTAGTGGACAATCGTCAAGCTCGTTATCTCAGAAAAACTATTTCTGAGCTCGGGAATCGAACCCGCAACCTTCTGATGGCCGGTGAGACGCTCTAATCCTTGTGCTACCACGAGATAATGAGCTTGACGAACGTCCACCAGTCGTCTGATATTTACCAAGCCTCCGCATGAACTGAGTCTAGGGCCCACATGAAGTGTCTAGGGCTCAGAAATCGTTTTTCTGAGATAACGAACTTAAAACTATTCGTCTTACAGAACTACCGTTCACAAACCTACGTTTAGAGGCGATCGTTGTGAGTATCAGGTCCCTACTTATATCCTCACTCAACTACTGATGACGTTATCTATTTATGAGATTCAAATAAACATCTGGTAATTGAGCACCGTCATCGCCATTCAATTGACACGGACGTTATTGATATGCTACACCTGCAGACAGGGTCTTTGATGGTATCGTGGATCGGTGGCAATAATTTTACCAAGCAATCGCAGGATTGGTTTGGCACATTTACTTCGACAAAGCAGAATTTTCTTTTTGAATAGTAAACTGACGTTTGATGCTGTTTGAAACACGTTCCAGACTGACGTTCGCCCTGGCTGACGTACTCCTTATAGCAGTTCTTGCACGAAATAAAATCAATAAATCACGTCTTTGGAATACATGGAATAAGGCTACGTTCACACAACGCTGGTACAACTTGAAAACGGCACAAAAAAGTGACGAATAGCCGTCGCGTTCACATTCAATCACTGTCACTTGTCACTGTCACATTCAATTCACATGTCACTTCAATCGGAGCGATTTGAAAACGGTTTCTAGATGGTGCTGTATAAAAAAGTTCGCTTGACGGTGCGAGGGATCGTGTTAACAATCGCGGTGTTATTTTTTGACTTCGGTATGGTATCCAAGCTTCTTTCCCTCTAGGCCAGAACTAAATTAGCTTCAGTAATGTCTTCTTCCTCTGCCTTGAAGAATTTCAAAGTTGTTTGGCGTTGGTTGAGCGATCCTGAAATTCGAACAGCTTCATGTGAACGAAACGCTACTCTGCCGTTATTCTTTCGCACCAGCATTGCGTGAACGCAGTCTAAATCGCTGCAATGAATCGCGATGACGGTGGCCTATCATGCTTATTGGCATCTTATTAGTAGATAACGTCATCAGTGGTTCTGTGAAGATATAAATAGGGACCTCGTATCCAGAACGATCGTCCCTGATAAAAGTACTAGACAGGAGTGTCGAAACTTTGGGTCATGAAACGTGGTTTTGTAAGCGAAGTTTAAAACTCTTCAAGCCAGAGTAGTGTGAAAACATATGTAACTGATGAGAGGTTGCCATGGCTGAAACATTAATTCATCTACTTAGGGGCTTCACTTGCACTCGCACTGCACATGTTACTAAGGTAACTTAAATCAGAAAACTGTACAGCCAAGGAATCGAACCCTAGTTGCAGAGGTGAGAGACACGTGCACTACCACTGTGCCACCAGCTACTCGCTGCTCTACAAGACAACGATTCTACAATAATTTATGCGGCAAAGACTAGGATCTTGAACTTGAGGATAACACGGGCTCGCAATCAGGCCTAAGCTGAAGCAATCTCCCCTAAGATACAACGGCAAGGAGTTTGTTGGATTGAACGAAACGACAAACGATGAATCTTAATAACTAGAAAGGTACGCGAATGAAAAACAAAAATGGACCGTGACGTAACCAAAGTGTATATTCGACAATCAGAATTTTTAAATACATAACAAACTTTTCGTTTAACTTGGAAACGATTATAATCAATAGGTAGTTGGGACGTATTATTAATCAATCTCTATTGTGATCCTGGAACACGACTGTTTTGTGTACATGTCCAACGTTTCTAACGTCGCATCTAAAAGGCCATCCACAACGTACGATTGTACAATAAGATTTTTTAGCTTGACACATGCAATTAGTTGTAAGGAGAACAATTTTCGCTGGCCATTTGTTTTGCAAAGTACCAATACGTCCAAGGGCTCCTGTGACTGAATCGTATACAATGAATCGAACTACAGTGAGCTATCAAGTTTAGTGACCAGTACTCAAAAAACTAAACTTTTTTTTTTTTTTAAACATGATTTAAAAAAATTTAACCGTTGACTTCCTTGCTCGGTGAATAATATTAAAATCTAGTTTTGACTACGGTAACAATCATCAAGGCTGAAACAGCAATTTCGCTTGTCAGAAGTCATAAAAAACAACGGATTTGTTCCGATAATAACGAAAGCTGGATCCAGTTACCTCTACTATGCAATAACCATTATTAAAAAAAAAAAAGACTTACTTGATCCTCGTTCGAAATGTTTAAGTAATTCTTCATTTCTTGTGTCACACGATCTTCTGGGAGTTCTTCAAAGAACGTCACACCAGCACCGTAAATCTGTTAATAAAGGAAGTCCCAACAAACCGTTACAGAACATGGCTGGGAATTTTTGAAATGGATCATTGTTGACGTATATCTGACTATGAGAGGTTTTCGTTCAGCTTCATATAGTACATGTTTCTCTACATTTTTTTGGTAAGGATTATGATTTGGTTGAATCTCACTCCGTTGGTGGAATATCTACACACAGTAGCTTGGCTCCCGCGCACTCTAACTTTCCACAACTGTATCAAAAAGTACATCAATTCACTTTTTTAAATATAAAAAGGGTTTAAAACAGCAAGTGCGGCGAAACAGTCTACATTCCAAGTTACTTTTTTTATACAGCAATAAAAAATAATTGGAAGTGGTTCAACAAAATGCCGTCTATTCTCCGTGGCGTTATCAATTGTTTGCTGTGGCCGAAGGCTTAATTAAGAGGTTTAATAGAGTCTTTAATGGTGTCAAACTGCACTGTCTAAAGATACATACACAAATACATTTGTCTGAATAAAAATTTACAAAAACGTCATGACTTGCTGTCCGCGAGTCATCACCGACCGACTTGTCCTAGCTTTAAATACTGCGAGTAACCTTGTTCTGTTATTTGAGTTCTTATGGCTCAATGATTAGACTGTCTGGCTGCTTTTTTCGAGTTCCTTCTGGAGCTCAGACTATTTCTGTGTTCTATCAAAATTTGCATTGCAAAATAAAACAAAGTCTTAAATCACAATATTTGGGAAAAAACCTAGTTCAATAATTGTTTTGTTATTCGAGTTATTTTCAATTTATTCTTGTTTTACTGTTGGCTTACCAGTATTAGTTTTAAGAGGACTTGACGGAACCATTAGCCGAAGTTAAATGTGCAGAATAAATGCATGAAGTTAAATGTACTTCAGGTATAGATCAGGCGGATGGGTACGGGAATAGTTCCCCGAAGGCGAAACTGTGGACCACGTGCTTTTGGACAACTTCGGGGTGTTTATTCCAAAATAAATGTTACACGAGAGGGTTGGGGGGGCTTCCAGCCTAGATTTGCTGAAACGACTAAAATCTACAGAAGTATGTGACAACCGCAGCAATTTCTAAAATCATGCTATTTTCAGACAAATATCTAACTCCTATAATTTTTCGCGCCACTGGACTGCTGAACCGAAAATCACTTTCGGATCTCTTTTAGAGTTCTTTTGGACCTAGCTTCGAAGTTACAACTAACGGGAAAATGCGTCCGTTTATTAAAAAAATATTAAGGTAGACCGAGCCGCCAAAGGCAGTCAGTACGAATAGCTTAACTTCATCGCATCATACGTTTCATCGTTTGTAACCTCGACCAGCGCAACAAGCTTATGCTCCCTGCACATAGTCTTTATGGTATCTTTTTTTTCACTGAAAGCGAGATTCCAATAAACATTGCAAGCATCGATGCCCCAGCGAATTGCTAAATTTATGCTTGAATGATGTCTATCCGATGTTTATCCGTCTCAGCAAGAACAAGATTGTAAAGACGAGGCTTAAGCCCCCCCATCCTTTCTGTATAACATCAATTTTCATAATTAGCACCCAAAAAACATGACTTAAATGTAAAGCACATGGCCCCATTATTTTTACTTTTTGGGAAGACTCCCCTATTCTCCCCCTGGGCCTTCACCAAAAATTGATAAAACCTAGCACAGCTGCCAACGATATCATAAAGAGGTTAACGTCCAAGCTAACGATTCATATAACGATACAGCTGGTTCCAGGCACATTTATGTTTCTTTTTTAAATCGCCATTTTCACATCTTCAGCGCATCTGTTAATCGATTTGTTTAGTTTCGTTATTTATGACTCTTTACATAAAAAATAGCATCATTTACAAGCAAATGTTCATGAAAATGATAGAAGAGAAAGTACTAGTGCAAGAAAGAGCATTGGAAGTAATGTAAATGACAGCGAAGCAAGTGCTTGAGTAAGCACCACAAAAAAATGAATATTTTTTTTTTCTCGCCTGACACGTGCACTCGTGCTTGCTTCTCAGCTGGTCGCAAGTGAGACTGAGTGACGCAAGTGCACGTAGAACTACTAGAGGCCTGAGTGAAAGCAAAACGGGAAGTATTTCACGCATACCTTCCTTGTTTATTTTGTTTGCAAATACTTTACAGTCGTGTTTCGTCTTGGGCCATTTTTGGGGCTGGTGTGAATATATATATGGATAAGTTAGGAACATTATCGACATTTAGGGTTAATTTATTGACACGTGACCTTAACATGTGAGAGACCAAAGAAACTTTTGTTGTTCGTTACACATTTTGAGAAGCAGTAAATTAGTAAAAGCATGTTGTAAATATGAAGCCATTTTCTTCAATAAAACTATAAAAGTTAACTACAGCCTTAAAGCGCAAAAACATAAATGTAACTTTTTTATTTAGAAACTCCTGCAGCTATTGCAGTACAATATTCAAGCTTGAATTAACTCTGGACAGTATTTTAAGTTTTAAAGAACTCTTCATTCTTTCCTACGTTATAGAGATTATGAGATCTTACCTTCTGTCCGTTAGCATCAGTAAGAACAAAGGTAGAGAATATTGGTAAAGGATGTGGAGACTTGCGCGGCCAACATTCAACGATGACACCCATTGGCAAACAAAATAGAGGTACTTGCGCAGGAAGGAGGAAGCCATCTAAATCTCTTTGAGGATACCTGCTAAGGATCTCTGTAATGGCAAATTAAAATATTGAAGAAATATGTACATGTAGATATATTTACATAAATACATAATCAAAAGGTTTGAGAAACTGCCGGAACTTACGAATACTTAAACTGACGCTTCGAGCGAAGGCCCTTCGCTCAATAGTCGTTCAATACTGCCGACGTAGCACTCTAATTTATTTACATAAATAAAAAATAAACATAAATAAACGTAAATAAACATAAATAAAATAAACATAAATAAACGTAGGTAAGTAGGTAGGTAAATAGATAGGTAAATAGGCTGGTAGATAGGTAGGTATATAGGTAGGTGGGTAGGTAAGCAGGTAAGTAGGTAAGTAGGTAGGTAAATAAGTAGGCAGATAGGTAGGTAGGAAAATAAGTAGGTAGGTAGGCAAATAGGTAGGCAAAATAGGTTGGTAGGTAGGCTGGTAGATAGGTTGGTAAATAGGCAGGTAGGCAGGTAGGTAGGCAGGTAGGTAGGTAGGCAGGTAGGTAGGTAGGCAGGTAGGTAGGTAGATAGGTAGGTAGGTAGGCAGGTAGGTAGATAGGTAGGTAGGTAGGTAGGGAGGTAGGTAGGTAGGTAGGTAGGTAGGTAGGTAGGTAGGTAGGTAGGTAGGTAGGTAGGTAGGTAGGTAGGTAGGTAGGCAGGCAAGTAGGCATGTAGGCAGCAGGCAAATAGGTAGGTAGGCATGCAGTTAGGCTAGAATGTTCAAATGTGTCTGGCGTAATTGTGGTTTTGACCAAGTTTTTGTACGAATCACCGGGAAAGTGACTGTGGTAAAAGCCCCATTACTGTCAAGTTTTCAACTCCGACAGAGATCGTAAGCAGCAGTGTTACAATCGCGCTCTAAACGTTCCGCTTTATATGGCTTTTAATTTGCCAACTCTAAACATAAATATTCAGGCAGGGAAATTTCGTCTTGCTCGTATGACTATATGCAGCCAGTTCGTCAGCGGAAATTTGCTTGACAAAGCGATAGCGCTCTGAAGCAATAGTATGTCAGTAAACTAAATTATATTTCAGAATTATCCTCAGGCTTGTTTGTGGGAAAAGAACAACCATAAAGCAGCGCATGGACGGCTCTGTTCGGTTAACCGTCTTCATTCCTAGTTAATTAAAATTAGAGTGTTTGTTTTCTTCCGTGATTTCTAACAGTTGTTTCGCTTATATGAGGTGAGCCAACGGGCCGCTGGCTCGTTGCTCTGGTGAAGCTTGCTCGTTGCTCTGGTGAAGCTCGCTTGCTCTGGTGAAGTCCTGTATCACTTAGTCGAAAGCTTAGCAATAAAATAAAAAGTGGCGTTCCACAAATTTAACATAGTTTATCAAATTATCACCATGCAAAACGTAAAAAAGATTGATTAGTATTTCAATAGTATTGATGGTTTATAATCAACCTCATGAGATTTAGAAGACAAAGATACGGCGACCATGTTAGGCCAAATACATTTGAAGTTAACGAGATTCTTTGTCAAATTTCCACCAACATGGCCGTTGTGACGTCACGCGCTAAACAACGAATGGCTTTGATTTTGCGTGGCCGTTTACGCAAAATGACGCCTGATCTATCATCATCAATTGATCAATGCAAACGCAATGGCTCCATAGGTATTTCGATGAGTGATATCCATAAACACCATCTGTCCGAAGTGTCAGTCAGTATAAAGATGATGGGTTTGGATAACGGAAAAAGTAGTACAATGCTTATCGACCTTCGGTCAAGAAAATTGACAAAACTTTGATCTCACAAGCTACTACGACGTTCACCGCACGTTCGACCACATGTTTGGCCTATCGTCATGGGATGTCAGCGAAATCAAACGGTGTTGTCTCGCACACAGTCCGAAACTTCGCTCAGTCTCGTAACTTATTCGATTGTCATGTGATTTACACATAGCCAGCCAGCCACTAGAAGTAGCTGGCAAAGAGTGCGCTCAGCGGACAAAAACAAATAACAATATTTACAAAACATTGGTACGCAAAGCGTACTGGGAGCTATTTCAGCTGCGCATAATAACAAAAGTCTGGTGGGACGACGAGAATCTATCATGCATAACGTGAAGAAGTCGGTGAAGTAGACACTGTCCCGAAGATGATTTGGATTGTAACCTAATTCCAAGTCCTCTGGTTAGTTCTCCAGGTGGAGATTTTAATTTTCCCGTACTTCGTGACGCATCCCCTAACAACTGGAAGAGAGGCCTTACGATGAGACAAACTAGTTTCCTATGAGCCAAGAAGCGAAGCGCATAATTTTGTTTCCTTAATCAGGTGCCAGGTTGCAAGTGATCGCACAACACAATAAGCACTTAATTTTGTTCGACTCACTTGCTCACTTTTGATGACATATTCTTTGAACTAGGTGGCTCGTGACGATTTTCGTTTGCTCTTTCGTATGCGTTAGTGGTATAGGAAAGATGTCTCACTACTTGAAGTGCTTTCCCACTGAGAAAACTTTATGGACACAGTCTTTTTCTCAGATACAAATACAACTTCATCAATGATGGATTTAATACTATGATGACCTCGGATTCCTTCGTTCTCCCAGTAGGTTTAAACATCGACTTCCCTCACAGCTCACGGAAGACGACATTGTCCGCCAAATTCTCCCTCATAAATATTCATGAGGGAAATTTAGTAAAAGACAAAGGACTCTTTTTGCTATTAAATTTAATCGTTTATTTTCCTCAAGTCACGGTATGTCTTATAATAAGGACAGCTTTCCATGGTTCTTATTCAGTATTATTTTTGCCAGTAAGTTCCGAAAACCGAACACCTTTCAGTTTGATTCCAAGTGGGGTTTGTTTGTTGTTGTGTATTTATTGACAAGCTCTTAAAACGTTCTTGGAGTTTTGCACTCATGGCTTTGTCGATTATAACATTAAATATCCGCTTTTGGAGGTTAGAACTTGCTCTTCTTTCGTTCTAACTGCACTGAGCATCTTCTGTTACTCGATTTGTCTGTTGACACATATTTAATTTTTGCCGTAATTCAGGTTTCACCTCGCGTTACTCCTTGTTAAGCGCAGATAGTCTTTCTCTTTCCTCTTTCCGCTCTCGCTTCTTTGTTTTTTGATACTCGAACGAGTTACTTTCAAAGATACTAGTGTCAATGAATTGTTAGATTTAACGGAGGAATGTTCAGATTCTTTTCTTCATCAGCAATTCTCTTTGGCGCTTTACCAGCAAATCGGCTGGATGACTGAATGATAATAATAATAATAATAATAATAATAATAATAATGATAATGATAATGATAATGATAATAGTAATAATAATAATAGTTGGGCACTCGAGTAGGGCAAGCACAGCTTCAGCCTACTACGGGAATGTGGACGCTCCCGCCCACCAGAGTCCGGGGTGGCACCTTTGGCAAGTACCAGCAACCCCTTAGCCAAGGGTAGATAAGACTCTTAGCCTTGGATGGCAACTTATCTAGGAGAAGGAAGCTCTGACATAAAACCAGGTAGGCAGGATATTGATTTGGAGCCAGTGACCTCCATAAAATGAGCAGGCTTTGATGAGATGGCCTAGGGAGTGGCGTCCCTGCCTTGCCAGTTGGGTAGACAGGTAGGCGAAAGCCTCAGTTTGCCTTAATTGGCTGGCAGCTGCAAGTACACTATCTTCAGGTGTTGGCAAACATGCCCTGTCAGCCCAAGGACTAGAAGAAAATCTGTACAGCAGGCTGATGCATCTGACCTTAGTTGGTTGAGGATGAACCAGCCTTAAATGCTGAAACAGATCTGCACTAGTCTAAGAATAACACAATAT
>JBAHVQ010221705.1:0-11033 GCA_036872915.1 Nanipora kamurai
ATCACCCCTGATGAAGACACTAGACCGGAGTGTCGAAACGTTGGGTCGTGAACTGTAATTTCTTTAAATTACGTTCACAACATTTACAAACCAGAGTAGCGTTTGGTATATCGGAAATTTCACCTGGTTGCCGTGAACTTGTATCTTACTGAAATTCTTGATAGTCTGTACTCCTCTTTCAGCCTCACCATTCGATTGTGGGTACCGCGGGCTCGAGGTAATATTCTTGAACCCATATTTTTTCCGAAAATCTTCGAAATAACCGCTTACAAATTGCGAGCCACTGTCACTTCGTACAGCGTCCGGTATACCATAATGCGCAAACGTACTTTTCATGTGAGTAACGGTAGTTTTACTGCTAAGGTTTTCTAACCTGGCAATTTCAGGTCACTTCGAATAGTAGTCTGCGCAAAGTAGATAATGACAACCACGAAATTCGAATAAGTCACAGCCTACGATTTCCCATGGTCGGCTTGTACATCCCAACATGATCATTGGCTCTCGAACATTTGTTGCTTGATAGGTGCACAGACTTCACACTTTGCGACTTGCTCTTCAATTTCAGAAGACATCCCGGGCCAAAGCAGCAGTTCTCTCGCACGTTGTTTTCACTTGTTAATGCCCAAGTGAGGTTCATGTATTAGGCTCAACATCTCGGGTTTAAGGGCTTTGGGAACGATGATTTTATGGTTCTTGTATAGTAAACCATCGTGATAGGAAAATTCTTCCTTGAAAGTCCAATACTTCCTAATTTCATAAGGACATTCACTTCGGCTATCGGGCCATCCCTCCAGTACTTTAGAACCAGGTCTTTACTTGTTGCATCTTGGAGCTCTTTATACTTGTCTGGTGACATCGCAACCAAGTCCATCATATTAACGTCTAGATCTGGAACCAAGATTTCTTTAGTTTCTTTCAGGCTAGACCGGCTGAGGGTGTCGGCTCAGTACATCTCCTTACCAGGTGAGTAACTGAGTTTCATGTCATAACTCTGCAACTGTAACAGCATTTTCTGCAAACGGAATGGAGCTTGATTCAACGGTTTCTTCAAAATGCTTTCCAGTGGTTTGTGGCCTGTCTCTACTTTCAACTTCTCGTCCATAAACATACTGATGAAATTTCTTACAACCGTACACTATAGCCAAAAGTTCCTTCTCTGTCTGTGCATAACGTTGCTGCACGGTCGTAAGTGGTCTGGAGGCATACGCCACTGGCTTGCCTTCTTGCAACAAAACTGCTCCAACCCCTTTGCTGCTTGCATCTACGGACAACTTCACAGGTTTCTTAACATCATAGTATTGCAGAACAGGAGTTCCGGATGCAAGTTCTTTTAGCTTTTGAAAGCTGTCTTCCTGACTCTGATCCCAGTGCCACGCCGTTTTATTTTCAACCAGCTCTCTTAACGGCGCATTTTCTTCTGACAATTTTGGCAGAAACTTGCTGAGATACTGGATGAATCCTAAAAATCGACGAACTCCATTGAGATCTTCTGGGCGTTCCATCTCGACCACTGCTCGAACTTTCTCTGGATCTGCCTTCACACCTCCATCCGTTAGCAAATGACCAACATATGGAACTTGGGACTGGCAGATCTTACTCCCTTGTAAGCGGAGCCTCAGGTGGTATGCCTTAGTTCGCTCTAGAACTGCACGTCATCTTTGGACACGGTGATTATGGACGCGATGGATTGCATTGCCTGCCGACTACGCCATGTATCGTTCGTAGGCCATTATACACTGTACAACAAGACCTCCCTGGAAAGGCGAAACCCCGTATTTATATGATTTTATTAACGTAAATATTTACATATATTACAACAATGACCGTGCCAAGAACTGTTATCCATCTGGTCGAAACGAGAAATTGGATGGTGATGTTCACATAGTTTACGGAAATGTGCCGACAGTTGAGACAAGAAATCGTTTTAATGTTCGAAAAGATACTGGAAGGAAAACTCAGGAGTATGGTCTATTTACAAGTGGTTTTATAGAGGTGCCAAGGTCAAAGTCAAAAATTGAAAATGCAGGACATCAGGCTAAAGAAAACGCATCCAGCAGAAATAGAACTACAATTATTGTAGGCGACTCGATGACAGAACAAATTGATCCTCGGCGACTTGGACAATCTATCCAAGTTCGTTTGGAAACGTATAATGGTGCAATTGTTGAACCGATCAGCCATCGTTTACAACCATGTTTAAAGAATGAGCCTGATAACTTGATAATACATGTAGGAACAAATGATATCAAGGGAAAAGCGCCAAGTGATGTTGCTAGTAAAATAGGTGACTTATGTCAGTCAGTTTCAGTCAATCACCCAAGGACAAAAATAATTATTTCAGAAATTATGAAGAGGACTTGTCAACTGGATTTAGTGCCAGAGATCAAAGAGAGTAATACAACTCTCTCCAAATTTTGTAGACAACGGGATTGCGGGGGTCGGTTAAACATGACAATATAGGTGCAAAACACCTAAATGCTTATGGTTTACATTTGAACAAAACGGGAACTGCAATGTTTGCCGAGAACATTATTAAATTTTTAAACAATTGACATGGTCAAACCCTCAGGAATGGCTTAAACACTTGTGTGGGTTGCCATGTGACTGATTCAGGAAAAAATTCAAATAATGAAAACATGCTCAATAGCCAATCCGGAGCTGATTTGTAGTACCCTCGACAAGACGTGCACTAGGGGTGTTGGTGGCGCAGTGGTAGTGCTCGTGTCTCTCACCACTGTGACTAAGGTTCGATTCCGGCTCCGTGCAGTCTTCTGATTAAAGCTCCCTTGGCCACATGTGAGAAGCAGGTTTTCTCCGAAATACAACTACAAAGTAAGGAATGCTCTAATGGTAGATGAACTTGAGATGGTCACTGTTGAGATCACCAAACCTAAATCTAAACCATTCCTTGTTAATGCATGATATATAAACCACTTGGCTCAGCAGTCGAACTTTTTGCCAATTATGAGGAAGTCTTGGAAAAGATGGACTTGGAAAATGAGGAAATAATTTGTATTGATGATTTCAGTTGTCACTGGTGAAGCCCCGAGACAAGATCGCATACAGGCATGTTAAAAGATTTAATGGAATTATACCAGTTTGAGCAACTTATCAAAGAACCAACTTGTATTACTGAAAATACTAAAACTCTTATTGATCTGGCTTTTACAAACAGACCTGAACTGGTTATTCAATCACAAACTTTCCATATGGGAATTAGTGACCATAGCTTAATTAGCATCACAAGAAAAATCTCAATTCCTCGTGGAGGACCAAAAATTATTAACACAAGACAATACAAAAACTGTAATAAATCCAGTTTTAAAGCAGGTTTATCACAAGGTATTTAATTTAGATATTGGCTATCAATCTGGTGATATTAGCGAGTTGTGGAAAGATCTATCCTTTAAAGTTTTGTATGGTGATAATTGATATACCATGTATAGTTTGTGGAACACCACGACGAAGTCCTGAGTCCACAGGTCGAAAGCCTAGCAATAAAATGTTGTAGCTCAGTGTCGGAACAATCTTCCAATCGATCTCAAAGGTAAAAGTCTAAGTTTGAAAAAGTTTAGAGCTATTCTTGAGGGTGCAGGTAGTTCTATCTTTTTTCTACATTTAGTTCTATCAGTAATGATTACCATATAATAATAAAAATAAATAAATGGAAATTTTCTCAGATTACGGGAGCAGCCGACTTAGTTATTGAACAGGTAAAGATTCTTTTTACTTAACATAAATTTATAAGAAAAGAATCTTTACCAATTCAGTGACCAAGTCGGCGGCTTCCGTAATCTGAGATCCAATGTTTTTTGCAAAATGTTTTGCATGGCCAGGCGCGGTTTCGACTGTTCCCACTTAATGCCCGACGATAGCGCACTACCGATGATGTTGAAGGTTCTCCAGCATTTGTATTTTCTTCTTGATCTCTTTTTTCTGGTCCAATAAAGTTATTTCAACTGAAATTTAGTGTATTGAGTCAACTATAGTGCACTATGTTAAGATATGCAATATGCTCCCAAACAGTGCGTCGACCTTCCGTCGTGTCGCTGTTGTTGCTCTCTTTGACAGTTCATTACCTTTATGATCGCCTGGCGTAAATACGGTTTGGTTGGAAGTTGTTCCTATGGTATCACTTCTCAACCACCGGATGAGAGGCTTTCCTTGTCCCGATAAACCAACTCTTTGAACAAAATCTTCAGACTTGAAATGTTTTGAACAGACGGAACTTGTGCTGTTCTTTACAAAATCCAACTAAAGTCGCCGCCGCGGCCTTATTGCTTTGGGCTGGAGATCGTTAGAACATGGTATCTTGTGAAACGTTATGCCATTCTCACGCTCTCGTTTGTTAAAGCATCCGAGTAAAGCAGATCGAGAAGGAATTTCTTCCGTACCAGCGTTCGTAAAACTAAGCAAAACAACAGGAATTTATGGTACTTCCGCTCCTAATCTTAAGTCATCATTATTCTGGCATAGACTCTTCTCTCGTCCATGTTTTTGAAAACCGTATTTTTTGCCATGTTCGGAGCAAGCTATCTCTGAAAGTTTTTATCCATTTTAGGAATATTATATATCATTCGAATCTTGTCAGTACGGTGGATTTTTAGAAAGAAATGACAATTTTCGTATATGCACTGCAATACCGTTTTGTATGCAAAGCGTTTAATCGCCTAGGATTATAGTGGACTGCTTACTAGGCTCTCAAGCTTGTAAACCAATTGTGTAGGAATCGTTTAGCTGTCGGAAACTTCGCGGTTCAGTTTCCGGCTTGCATGGCTACACGATGACGAGAAGACGTCAACTACTATCCAATAAAATTGGAAGCGTTTTTATTTTAGAAAGAGTTATACTATCCGAAAAGTCTGACTTGAAAACACTGAAATCAGAGTTTTTTTTTAAACCATTCGAGCCTTGGGAATTTTGAAACAGTGGTATAAAAGTAGAATGCTGTGTAGGCCGTATTGAATCACGTCTGTAAAGCCAAAAGGGTTGGTTGGAAACTGCCGAAGCTTCAGAATAGAAAACCTGACGTCTCGAGCGAAGACGCTTCGTCGAAGTGAAACGTGCAGCATTCGCTCGAAAATCCGGTCATTCTGTCCTAAATTTTCGGCAATTCGGTAACCCTTTTGTGTTTGCAAACTTTGGGTGTTTTGCTAATCTGTTTGAAATGTGTTTCTCTGTTGCTGTGATATCACTTTGTCTACAGGACCTACAGAGTTATAACGCTCATAAACGGTGTAAGTTATATTACCGTTTAATGGTTCGTTATTTTCGGTTTTTCTCTATTCAGCGTTGTGAGTACTGCAACGAAGGGGGTGCGACCGTAGGTTGCTGTGAGCCACGTTGTCCTGAAAACTATCATTTTATGTGCGGAAGGTATGTTAACTTGCGATTCACAGGTTGATTACTCTGATATTCCCAGGTTGATTAGTCTAACATAAATTAAACTTGTGAGTCGAAGTTAGATTTCAAGGTAGTAGGGGAAGGAAGTGTCAACATTAGACGACTTGCGAGGCCAGTTGCTTACACAAGTTTACTGAATAATAGCCTCAGAGTTCTCTGTTGACGAAGAATACATTAGTTTGTTTTTGTTGTGATTTCTGCATTTTTTTACATGTTATTGGTTCGATCGTTGACGAAATGAAATGTGGGAAAACGTACTGGGAATTGGGATTTCCTAAAAGTCGAAATGGACTGTCCACATGGCTGGAAATAATTCAGTCCAAAGAACGTTTCGTTTTTTAAGACCTAATTACCTTACCACTAATTCTGGTACAATCCACGGGGTGTGACATCACGTTGGGAACGATTTTCCACACACAAGAAACAACTTGGATTTCTTATGGGATTTTTGGGAGGGAGTAGCTGTCCTCGTTTTACTTTATTATAAGTTTTGAATTTGCTTAAATGGAACCGTTCCAATTTAAAATAGAATTAAAAGAAATCTATTTTATTTTGCATTAGGAAAGCGAAAGCTGCTTTCTTACCAGACAAGACTGTGTATTGCAATCGACATGCCTTTAGAGCCGAGGATAAGGTAGGTGTATATATTAGTGACCGGAACTTCGATATCAGTACAGTGCGTATCATTCCATGGGTTGCTTTCACTTGTCTTACTGAGATCTGGGCGTCACAACTAGTTTTTCTTTTTGTATAGTTTTAGTTCTCTGCCTTCAAGTATATGTTTAACTTCTTATTGCTGCTGTCCTTGTTATTTTTACTTGTGTTAATAATCAGCTGGTTGTATTTAAGAAAGCTATTCAAGTGAACGAGTTTTGAAGGTGCGTCATAGTGGAAAAAAGTAGATAGAAACTTTTAATACATTGCTATTTATTTTTAAGACATATCGTGAGTGAGTGTTTTACTAGGAAGTGACTTGCGGATGTAGTAACTGAAATTCTTTTTATGTGCTTCTTGATATATTGATATGCTGATGCATTGTGTCGGTCGCAAACTTCTTATTCAGTAAAAAAATACTACTTTATTTAGTAAATATAGTATTTACCACGATCGCCTTAGTTTTTCTCTTCACCTGTGTCGAGAACATCCTAATTTTTATTGCCATAGTTTATTAGGACAGGTGAGTTAGCATCTTTTCGTAGGTAGATCTTTCCTTAGTCGGTCCACAGGAATCTGTTACTCAGGGACTTTTTTTACGTCTAAAACTACATTTATGTAAACAGTTGTTAAAGAGATCGTTATTCCTTCTTCTTACAGTCTGCTTAACGAACTTTACAGCTGGTAACGAATCTAGTCTCGTTCTTCTACTTTTATGAAGGCGGTAACTTTATATTGAGATATATATCTTCTGCCTTGACGTCAACAACCACGTTAATTTCCTACAGAACAAGCCAGGTCATCAATATTCTCATTTTCCTAGATGGGAATGCCCTGTATTTTTGGGTAATCGCGGCGGCCATATTGTGCTAGTTCATTTTTTGTTTCCCGTCAATTGCTCCTCTAGATTTCGTAAAAAAGACTTGATTCTTCGCTTACTGGTTGAATTGCTGCAGATTAATATATTATGTTATGTTGTTGGATCAATGGTAACCAGGACTGCAATATGTGACGCGGTCTAGTTTGTCCGGCTACGACTTCCGGCAAAGCTAGATTTTCTCCTTCTTTTCTCCCGGGTAAATGGGTCCAGGCACGTCGAGATCAGTACCTTCGCCCGCTCGGGCCTTCGACCCAAGTAGCGCGCTCCGCGCGCTGGGTCTCGTGGATTAACGCACCGATGTTTGAAGTAAGAACCGAAACGAATAAAGCAGATCAAGATCCGTGCAAAAATACATGGGAGATAGTTTACTGAAGTAATAATCAATAGTAAAACTACGCAGAAACGGCGTACCGATGTATTTTACAGTACCGTCCACGTCCATCTTAACACATTTTTTCGTCTATTTGCGTCTATCGTCTTCGCGTCTATCGTCTATTGTCTCTTTTTTATCGTCTATTTTAACATAATTTGTAAACTCCGACCTGCGAGCGAAATGTTTTCGTCAAAGAGAAACGTATATAAATAAGTTCCTGAATTTTATTCTCTTAACGTTTCTCCCTAACGAATGACCTTCTTTCCTTGTTTCGGAATTCGGTAATAACTAACCTGGCTATGTTTAGATATGGATTTCAACACTGCCTATGCAGCACACTACCTTCATTTCACTGTTACCATTTGATGGCTTGGAAGTTATAGATTGACAAGTTTCTCGTAGTTCTCTTAAAAACGTTCAACTCAATCAAAGAACTACTATTGAGGAACTCGACAGAACTCGAAAATTTCCGACGAGCTACAGTAGAATCATACCAGTTCAAAGCGTTGTAGCACCTAGATCATTGTGTATAAGCAAATGCGTATGTGTGTGCCCTATGTTATCTAAAAACTCGAAAACGGTTGTGGGGATCGCCACAAGAATATTGGCGCATCAAATTGGATCGAAACCCTAAAATTCGAAATGAAAACCTTGAAAATAGTTACTTCGACTGTGTTAGCGAGGCGACAAACCGAATATACGCCACCGGGTGTTTGGATCTGCCTCTGTTCCGTAATCAAGCACATGGCTTCGTGTTCTGAATCCTGTGTGCAGACGCTTGAACCTTCGATGGTTAATCCCTAAAGGCTACACACGTATACTACAACCTGTTTACATCGCGCAGCTAAATTATCTGGATTGTGATCGTGATCGAGAGCTATCCCGGTCGCAATCGTGATAAAATTATGTGCGTGTACAAGCATGAAAACAAGTCGGGGGGAAAACCGTTTACACAGCGCCAATGAAACCTCAACTCCATGGTGGAAGTATTAAACAAACTTTATTGTTCGCAGATATTGTAGACGAAAGAGCAGTAGACAGCAAATAAAGGAATACACGATAGACGGACGGACGATAGTCGATGTTAAGATAGACGTGGACGGTACTGTACCTTTATTCTGAACAATTAAGAAGCATGTAGCATAAACAAGTACCAGGCATTATTTTCTTCCAGTTCCCATCATGCATTTCTCCAATTCTACGTCATATTCTACTAAAGCTATACTTTTTTCTCGAAATAAGCAAGGTTTTCAAATTCTCACCTGCCTCTGACCGGCAATACGGGAAATATCCGATCTCTTATGAACCAATCAAATTTCAGTATTTCCGTATTCGGACCGCTGACTGCCACAGCCATATAATATTTATTATCCTAATCGTAATCAACACTATCATGATTCACCTTCGTCGTCGTCATCGTTTTTATCATTGCTATTGTCATGGTAATCATCGATGGCTTCGTCGCTATTTTTCTTACTTCAAGGTTGATGGTGACAATGATGATGATAACAATGATGATGATGATCACCTGTATTACCACGCATTATTACCGTCATTTTAATCATCACCTAGGGGAAGAAAACTCAAACGTTGTATTTAAAACTTAACTTCGTGAGATAACATCCGGAGTTTTTATAGTTCAAGCATTTTTGTTTGATCTTTTTCATAAGAATCTGAGTTCGAACAGGACTTTTGACGTCAAATCTCCGTCATGGTTTAACAACGCTATGCTTAGCTTGTTTACTAATGATATCAATGAAATTTTAAAATTATCGTACATGTTATTCAACCAGTTGCTAAGGTTTGCTAAAATCTATGCAACTGTCTCTAGAAATTTGGTACCGACGCAACTACCTATTATTTGGTTATTTATCGAGACGTTTTAAAAATGGATGACGTTTGATGTAAAATATATAAAATGGAAAAATTAATCAGTTATAATATATTTTCATACCTAGTTTAACTCTATTTTGCCCAGTTCCGCTAACACCTGTCACCAGTGTATACGATAAAAAATTTTGTTATTTTCACCAACTCCCTGTTCGAATTTTGCATTCAAATCAAGTTTTTTGAAATGTGCATCAAAAATTAGATCAGAAAAGTGATGTTTTGCGCGCGTAATATAAGAAGTTAAGCAAACATTTTGACTCATTTTCATGAGTTTTCTCGGACAATAATGATTTTAACTTGGAACGTATTTTTGTGTGAAACTTAATGCTATAAACAAGATTTGAAAATTAACGGAAGACATATCGACATAGTAATCTCAATAAATAATTATAATGTAGCTGTGTCGTTATGAAATTCTAAACAAACTTTAACCAGCCGTAACGGTATGAGTGCACGAAGTCTCTATGTGATGTTTATACACGTTTTGCGAGTTTATTGAACAGCTTCAAAACTGAACCCCAAAAAGCGCGTCCTTGTGGTGTTCAAACAATGGCTCACATTGTCAGAGAAAAATATCAGCATATGAGAAAAACAACCTTTGCCTTATTAGTATTTTTTATGTAAAAAATTCCTTATCAGATATAAAGTCTACAGACTATATAAAGGAGTTCTTTATCAGATATAAAGTCTATGTACGTGAGGTATTATCGGTGATTTGATAAGCTAAAATGCTCATCAATTATTTATGAGTTTTTGAAATGAACAATGATGAAGGCTTAAACCTGTTCCACAATAACTACCTGAATTAGTTTTAGAAACAATACAGTCGTCTCATGAAAATTTGATAACGCAAATCTAACACTGCTTAAAAATGGCTTACATTTGTGAAGGGTACGTGAACTGATGCGAAGACACAACGGGTGATCTTTCGTGCAGTTTGCCTACCATTTTTATTTGTTTTAATTTGTAAAAGGAAGGGTTTATAATGGTGGCTAGGGAATGGAGATTATTATCGGAAGAATTTTCCTGAGGAAATGTGCGGATGTATTTACGAAGGTTTACAGTGGAGTTTTCCGATGATCACAAGACGGTCAAAATTTGTTGCCCATTTCCGAAATACTTACGTCGTTAAATACACTTGCCGCGGCATATGTTTAAAATTGAATGCTTCCAATCCTTCCATAAATTTCTTTTGTTAGGTCGTCCTTGATAAGGAAGGATTTTCTGTTGAACGTCGAGTTTGTGTTGACATGAGCAAAGTGAAGACGACAAAAAAGGGATTGAGAGGAGCTAACCCGGATTCGTTATTTGTTTTGTCAGGTGCAGTTTACTAGCTCTTCTACTTCTATGTCTGTACTGTCGTTTATATGTCACTCTGCGTATCAAAAATGCTAACTAGTTTGGACTTGTACTGTTTCATAAACTTTTATTTTGCAGGTTGCATGACCGTGAACAACTTGGGAAAAATTACGGCAGCCTCTGATACGTCAACAATCTTAATCCCTGTTACATATAAGTAAGTTACTGGATTTTAAACCAGACTATTTCAAAGCATCGTCCATATTAAGTGGACGTAAATTTTCTTAAATCAGAATTATAGATTTTAATACCCTGCCGTGACTAGTTACGAGAAATACAACTCATGGGCCTCTGGCTGGGAATGGAACCCGTGACACTGTGAATCTAGTGCAAAGTTTTGCGAATCTGGTCTAGTGCTTTTAGAAAATTGCTTCTACTTAATATATATATTTCACAATAATCCTCAGGGTAATATGAAACGATAAATTCACATTTAACCTACACTGCTGAAGTCAACTGAAAAAGTTGACTCGA
>JBAHVQ010221716.1:0-11033 GCA_036872915.1 Nanipora kamurai
TCTCCCGGTCTTGCTTTGCTACCTTGATTTGCCAGTAGCCTCGTACCAGATCCAAATGGGTGAAGTATGCCGTGTCCGCTAATGACGTCAGGATCTCCTCGCATCTAGGTAAAGGGTAGACGTCCTTCCTTGTTATTTCATTTAACTTGCGGTAGTCGATACAAAACCCCTCGGTTCCATCTTCTTTCTTACAAGAACCGGTGCGGACCATGGCGAATTCGAATGTTCAATAACATCACTCTCGATCATCGCTTCGACTTCCTTCCGTGCAATCTCACGCTTGTGAAAAGGCAGTCGTCGGGGAGGGATTTTTATTGGTGATGCATTACCAGTATCTATGGAGTGCCCTACTCCTCGCGCTTCCCCTAAATCAGTTTTGCTGCCGGAAATTACTGCAGGATGGTTTGAAATTACTTCGTATATGTTTTCTTTTTGAGCTTTCGTCAGTGACGGGTTATTGATCGGGAACATTTCTTTGATGTTATGAACTGTTCCAGTCGCCATCGAACACTATTTTTGCACTATTATATGCACTATTTTTGGCCGTTGCTCTTATCTTGGGTATGAAGTAACAGGAATCGGAGGAAATATCATTCTCTCCTACCAGGGGACAAAATTCACCAACCGTGCTTCCTTTGTAAACTCTTTTGGGTACTGGGGAGCAGTTGAACAATCTAACCGGTATTCGGCCGTTCGAAAGTGTGGAAGCAACCTTTAATATTCCAATTCTATGGCGCTCTTCAAATTTTTCTGCTGGTCCTAGTACTCCCTCCTTAGGTTCGATTGTACTCCCATTGTCTACCTTGCAAGCGTTGGTTACCAAGGAATGTGCCGGGACGACCGTTGATTTCGGGAATGTGACTCTACAGGCCTTGTGCTCTTTCTTGAATGACATCTTACACTCGTTACCTCTAACCCGAATCAAATTCCTCTCGAAGTCTATTGTGCACTTATTTGGTTTCAGAAAATCAACGCTTTCACATGGTATCCATTCACTTTGCAGTCAACAAATATTGTGCCCTCGTCCGCAGCGCTAGATATCTTGCTTGTTTGTGGGGATGTTGGCACGGGCGGGTGCCCTAACGGCTTTGGTGGACCCCGCCCTGTTGGCGTTTCCCTGGTTACCGTTAACGTACCTGCAGTTTCTTGCGATATGGCCGAGTTTTCCACATCTGAAACACTGAATGTTGTTCCTGCCGTTCGCCGGTGCTTTCTTTTCCATTTGCTCCGGTATTTTCTCAAGTTATGCCGTCTGTTTCTCGAGAAATTTCTCGGCCCATTTTGGTACTGCGGAGTCAGCATTATTGGAGCCTGAGCCAGCCATGCATGATTCAGCGGTGCCTTCGGATGCCATATTTATACTGGTCGGTCTTTGTTCAGCTTCTGTAAGGTAAATACTTTCCAGCTTTAAAGCCAGCTTTACTGCCTCGTCAAGAGTTTTGGGATCTGCTTGGCTGACACCCACACGTAATTCCCGCGTGTCCAACGCTTTAACAAATTGGTCCACCCTTTGTTCCTCGACGAACCGTGAATCCTTCTCATTGAATGCTAGTGCAGCCGGTTGTCGAAGGTTGGTAGCAAGATCAACAATGTTTTCGCCTTTCCTTCGTGACCTAGAACTGAAAGTCAACTTGTGTATCTTCCTCTGCTGTTCTGGCTGTATACAATACTGGAGTGCCCTTTTTAAATCTTCAAACGTAGTCTTCTCGTCATCATTCAAGGAGAAATAGATTCGTTGTACTCTCCCCCTTAGCGACACAGCTAGCTGTTTACAACGTTGGACATCGCTCCAGTTGTTTATGTCAGCACATAACTTGAAGTGGTTAATCCACTCATTCCAAGGGCAGTCTGAGTAGTTGTCGGGCTTGACTCTGAAGTTACTCGACTCGACTACAGTTACGCTTGATGATGGGGTCGTCTCGCTATCCGACTTCTCGAGCTCCTCCAGTCGTTTGGTGAGTTTGTCTATTTCTTCTCGCAAATTTTGTTCACTAGTCATTGTTGACCACCGCTGCCACCAGTGTAACGCAGGTTTGTAACAATGTATAAATATTTATTAACAATAACAAGAAGTCTTTACAACAGGATATATCCGTTAAGGCTGAGAATGACGACTACTTAAGTCTGTTTATCTACGCTAGCGGATACTCCAGCACTGTAACGGCAACGTTATCACTCGTCACATTCAAACTGTTCAAACGTTTAAAACACTATTGCAACAACTTCACCGGCATTCCCATCGATATATACATGCAGTCGAACCTCTACTAACGGCCACCTCTCCACAACGGCCACCTCCCTACAACCGTCACTTTTTTTGTCCCGGCGGACAGTCCATACATTTACTCTTCTTTTGACCTCTCTACAACGGCCACCTCTCCACAACGGCAACGGCCACTGAAGTGCGTCTCAACTGCCAAAAATAACCTCTCCACAACGGCCACTCAGAATAAAAGATTGACAGGCTGTGTAAACAAAGGTCACGTTTGTTCGTATTTTCCATTGTTTCACGCTTTTACACTTTTATTTTCATAAATCGATTACAGCTGATAAGGCTCTGATAGCTTTCCTGATTACAGTAATCTTTTTCACGTCACTCGTGAACGAGTGACGTGACTTTGAACTGAAGTGATCTATCCTGTATAAATATTCGTTTAATGAAAAATGAAATGTCTGTGTTTAAATTGCATTGGAAGATTGAAATAAAAGTCTTGTGACACAGTATTCAACATTAAAATAGAACTTCGTAACCACAACTTTCAAGTTTCACTTTAAGCCATTCGCACGAAAACAGATCTCCTGTAAATTCAAAGACACAAGGTATCTCTAGTCCATATCCAACCCCTCTGTGTACACGTTTTCCAGTCACTTCTGCGCGCCCAGAGTTTTCCCTACGCTTCAGAAATTTTGTAACCGCACGAGCCATTAATCTTGGCACATGGCCGAGTACTTCATCATTGTTTGTGAGTTGGTTTGGGTGAACATTGCTCTCAAGTTCTCTGCTGACCGTGTCTGCATTACCAACCTCTCGCACTACAGCTGCAGCATTGCTATCTTCTAAGTTAGGTTCACGATTTAGCCGTATTTTCTCGCCGATTTCAGGTTCCCATTACATATATCCATGCAGGCATGGCATTCGCGTACAAAAGATACAACTTTCATGGTTGTTTGAGTTTCATCCATGTTTAGTCGATGGCACAAATATCAAAAGGCACAAATCTCAAAAGGTGTAATGATGTACTAAGCGTTAAAGTTTCCAGAAAGAAAATTGCGCAAAGACAGGAAAATGAGTGACAAGTTTATTTACATAGCAGCCAGAAAGTCTGACAACAGCGATGTTATCGATGCTATCTCGTGTTATCATTTTTGTAAAATAAGATCCAGTGCCGGATCTTACGAGCCGCACACAGCGAAATACTTTATCAGCTTTCGTTACTATACGACCGTTTTTTTTTTATCTTACAGACTTCATCAGGGATTGTAAAAAGATTGCTAAATGGACTGCACAAGTTTGGGCTTAATGTTACAGTACAAATCATGTTCCAGTTCGAGTGTAAAAACCGCCTAATCTTCAGTTAGAATGATCAGTCAGTTGGAATGGTTATGTAACGGATAATGTCTTCCCAAGTGTGTTTCTCGTGCAAAGCAGCGACAAAGTACGCCTGCATACCGGTCTGTAATCGTGTAATCGTGTGTAATCGCTCACAAATCCAGTCCCGGAGGAAACTCAAGGTTGGGAGGCCTTTCGAAGTGTGTCAGTGTGTCGTGTCTGCAATCGCAAGAGTGAAACTGGTTCTGCAGACTTTCGGGTTCTCTTAGGGAGTGCAGCTGAAAAGTCACCACAAATACTATCTGGGCCAAGTGCTGCAAAACCTACAAGGGTACAAAAGCAAGAGAAAGCAGAAAGAAGGGCGATCGTCTGGGTGTAAAACGAAAGTTTCTCACACTAAAAGAAAAAATTGAAGTTATCCAATTCGCCGAAAAGCATCCATCTGTGGGCAGCAGAGATCTAGCTGCAAAGTTTTCTAGTGGAAAGTCCCAAATCAACACAATTTTACCTACAAAGTGTTTCCTGTTACAACGGTGGGCATCTGAGGGCGGGGACCTGGAAAGAAAGCATGGTTGTTCCGAGCAACAATATGGTGAGGTCAATAGCCTTTTGTGGGAGTGGTATCAATGTTGCAGAGGGTCTAACATACCAGTCAGCGGTCCTGTGTTACAGGAGGAAGCCCTTGCCATCGCAGAAAGGCTTGGAAAAAAGAATTCAGGGCTTCATATTGATGGTTAGAGAAACGGAAAAATCAACATAACATATATTGCGCAAAGAAATGTTCCCGGCGAGGAAGGCGATGTAAATGACGTACAGTTTGTAGCTGGATGGAAAGGGTCAAGGAGCTTACTCTGGGCTACAACGCACAAGATATCTGGAATATGGATGAGTCAGGGGCTTTCTGTAACTCTTTGCCGCAAAGGTCCCTTCCAGAAAAGAAAAAACGATGCCGAGGTGGAAAACAAGCCAAACAAAGAGTAACTGTTGCTTTCTTTGTTAACGCAGCTGGAAAAAAAGGAGCCGTTAATCATTATTGGCAAAAGTAAATCGCCGAGGTGTTTCAGAGAGCTGCGTGATTAAAGTAGTCCCTCTGGCTGTTATTACTTTGCGAACCCGAAGGCGTGGATGCAGTCAGATTTGATGATTCGAACTCTTCAAGCCCTCAATACGAGAATGAAGAACGCTGGGAGGAACATTATCCTGTTTCTTGACAATGCTCCATGTCATCCAAAGGAACTTATGGACATGTTCTCCAACAGCAAAGTGGATGCAGGAGTGATCAAGACCTGGAAAGTGAAATTCAGGAAGAAGCTTTTACGATATGTTTACAACCAGACAGGACGTACCAATTTCCACACAAAGGCAAGTGACATCATCAAATCAGTCACCCTTCTCCAGGCAGATGGATGCAACAAGCGTGGGAAGAAGTAGACCCCAGTACTATCGTGAAGTGTTGGTCTACAGTTGGTGTTTCCTCATTCCTCAAATGAAGGACACGAAGAAGATGATGATCCCTTCGCGGGACAAGAGTTACAGACGTTACAGCGACTAATACATCAGGTGCAAGGTCCCGCCAATGAAGGCATTACATTAGAGGAATACATCAACGATCACTCTGTTCGCTGCTTTCAGCTGCCAATCGATGCTAACAATGCTGAATGGAGAAACGAAGTCAGAAACGAGCTACTTGAGGTACAGTACATGATGAAAGCGACGATGATTTCCCTATTGTAGAAGAAGAAGCCGACGACTTTGATCCTCCTTTACCAGAACCAAAGTTTCAGTCGGTAAAAGAAGCACTAGCAGCTGCCGATGATGTTGTTTCTTTTGCCGAATTTTATGGAAACGAGGAACTTGTCAAAGCCGCAAGCAAAGTGACCGCTTTGCTTTGCAAAATGCGTGAGAGTTCGCTTAAACAGACAACTCTTGACGGCTTCATTTCAAGAAAGAGGAACTAAACTGTCGAACAGATTGTACAAACTTATGTACTCACCAAACTTTACTCGCTTTGTTTCGTTAAACCTTACTCGCTTTTTTTCCATTAGTTATCGTTTTTTTCTGAACATTTGGTTCCTGTTTTATAGATATATTTTGATTGTGTTATGTAATCAGATCCTATAATTGTGGTTTTTTAAAATAAAAATGCTTTACCCCCCAAATAATTAATGGTGTCATATTACACCCCTACCTCCCCACAACGGCCACCTCTCCACCACGGCCACTTGTCCCCAAGGGCCCCTTTGTCCCCAACGTGGCCGTTGTGGAGAGGTTCGACTGTATAAGAATTCGTGACCACGCTGTCGGTAACGGCCTTCGTAGTTCAGTCTGCAGAGCACTGCACTAGATTTGCAGGGTCGTTTGTATCATCCAGACTCTCGAAAATTTCCTTCACCAAATACATGTATTATTTCATGTTACTAAGCGTCAATGCCAAATATTCCACAAGAAAAGTGGCCCATTTGAACCACGGGTCATCAAACTAAAATGAACTTCAATTGTGTTCAAGGGCCTAGCCAGCCCCAAACGTGTGGGGGGTCTAATCGTCGAATACACAGAACAACTAGGGGTCCAGAGGCGTGGTGCCAGGAAAATTTTTTAGGGTCTGCGAAAAGCTATTTCATGCATTTTAGACACGTTTTTCGATAATCTGAAGCCACAGATTTGGTACATTTTATGTCATAGATGAAAACATTACGAGGTTGAGCCAAGCATGTCTGTAACACATCAAGTTAGGAAGTTTTGAGAACGTAATGTTAATTTGAAAATGTACTAGGACAAACAAACAGCTCAAAATTGCATAATCAGTTCTCTGGTGAAATTATTATTTGCAAGACTGATACGAACAACTGCTGGTTTTAATACACCACCATACATCGTACATCATACATATGAAAAATTACAAAAAAACAACTTTATTTCCCCTAACCAAACACATGACAGCGCTTCAGAAAAAATACTGTCAGATAGCTTTATAACAAATTACAAGCAAAAGCGTTTGTTTTATAATTATGTTTCATCCTGGCCGCGTATCAGCCTCTATTTCTTCCATAAAATTAGTGTTGACCCAACCCGTGGATAGCCTGCGAACGCACGCTCATTGACTCAATAATTTCTCTTTAACTATGCCCACACTAGGGATTACACACACTCTTAAAGGATTACATTGTAAGACTGTTCATTTGTGGGAAATTTTCCTTCCGACCCCGCCTCCAAACAGTTTCTCTTCAGTTTTGAAACAATTACAAAATTGGTCCTGAACAAAAGTGGGGGTCCGGACCCCCCATTCCCCCCTTGGCTATGCCCCTGGTTGGGTTGAAAGACTAAACAGATCTAGCACAAAATGTGTTTTAAATAACTTGTATGATCAGAATTTGTTGAAATTAATTTTAATTTAACTCGCGTTTCGTCGCAAAAATATCTTTTTACATCTTCATGATTAATAGTTTGCAATCAGTTCCTTGAGATTCAGAAGACAATGTCAATGATACGGCAGCCTTGTTGAAGGAAAAAAACATGCAAAATTACAATAGTTGTTAACGTTAATTATTTTTGTGAAACCTGGTTTACAGTCGTCGTTCAAAGGTTGCACGATCTGGGTTGCAAAGACCGTAACTGGGGTTGAGATGACTGCGAACGGGTTGAAGAAATAGAACTTGTCTCCATCTCTGCAAATCTGTCGCAGGACAGTTGTGAAGTTTAATCTGGTTGTGCGAATGTTTCCATATGGTTGTGAAGCTGTCGCGCAACAGTTGGTGCAACCATATAAGAACCAGGTTCTCAAACTCATTTTAATATAATTCATGAGCTATTGTAGCTAATCCATGACTGTACGTACCACATCACATGCACACATTTTGATACCCAATGAAAACCTATAGGAAAAGTCTTAGGAATCTGGATAACATTTCTTAATCTACATATTCAAATCAAACACAAAAGCTCAATTGTAGAAACATTGACAACTAAGTTCAAGACAAAGTTAAAATCTGTTTGAGCATTAGGAAACATTTGGCTAAACGACAGTTTATTGTAGGCCAAAGTCTGGTCTTCCATACCCCGCAGTCTACATGAACTTTTGTTCTTTTCCATTGCATGGTTTTTGCTGACAAAGTCAATATTTTAACAAAAGAACAAGGAATTTTAAATATGGTTTACGATAAGCTCCGTTTCTGCAATTGGCCCAAATGGTTTTGTTTCACGTTAAATAAATACAGATAAAAACACAGCAATGCGAATTATACTGTAGTTTGAGAAGATGAGTTCAAAAACTTGTTTCATCAGGCACTCCAAACACTGGAAAACAATAAAAACAGTCACCCTTCGGCCTCGCGTTTTCGAACTATTTTCTCGTGTTTGGAACTCCAGATAAACACCAACACTCGTGTTTGAATTATTACTTGAAAGTTCTTCCAACATGGCCGCAATGACGTCAATTGCAAGCCAAGAATAAGACAATTATTTATATAAAGACGTTAATAAGGTTTAAAGGAAATATAAGTAAGTTAATGAAGTTTGACTGTTGAACGATGAAAGCCCGATGTGGGGTTAGTTAAAGGATAAAGTCAGAGGACACAAATAACAGACGTTAAAGCTACAGAAGTATATGTTTACCATTGATCAAAGGATTAAACTTGCTTATCACTAAAAATTCTAAGAGGAGCATTTCAAAATTGGACGAGGAGGTGCTAAGAACTGAAAAATTTAGAAAATAGGATGGACAGGAAAACACCAGATGAAGATGAGGAAGAAAGAGTTTTTTCCATGTAGGAGTTTCTGGTCAAGGCCATGTTCCAAAAACAGACGTATATATATGGCGAGAGATTTAACTAATATAGAATGAGTGACACCATTGAAACTTCAAGTATAAATAACGCATGAACAAATACAAAAGGAATTTAATCTACACAACGGAAAACACTGGAGAGGTGTCGAATAGATTTGTCAAAGGAACCTTTTCATGCTTATGTAAAAATTAAGTTTAAAAAACTTAAGTTGCCTGAGCTGCAGAAACCTCAGTACGTGAACCTTATTGAAACAAGCAAGCATGTTTTTATCGCATTTTTATATAGCACGTGGTTTATAAAATCTAAAACTACTCGGGCTACGCACTCCGCTATGTTAAACTCTACAAAACACTGCTGCTTGTTTATTAAACATTACCATACCGACACGAGTGTGACTGTCTGTATCTACCAGTTTTGCATCAGCTCTTATACACTTGAATTAAACGTTTATGGGTATAACTAACTTGTCTTAACTTTTCTTTCTACTAAATATTTATTTATAACCTAGTATTGGACAATTTGTAAGTAGTTGACAGAACTTGTGTCGGTTCGATATCGGCATATAAAGATACATACTCGGCTTCGTCTTGTGCCTCTGTACTCCAATACAAGAGGGCCACTCATTTTGTAAATTTTACAAATATATATCAAAGTTATGATTTTCCAATCCTTATTGTTTTCCTCGTGAATTCACTAATGAGGAACGGTAGAATAATATTTTCAGCGGAAGAGCTAGGAAGGGGGTTCCGGAGGTATGCCATTAGGGATAATCAATAACCTCCAAGGCTGAAATTGCTGATATCGCTTCTAAATTTCATTAATCCCTCACAAATTAAAAACGCAAATTATTTTATTGAAGGGCTTTCACTTCAAATGTCAATGACTCGTTTTCTTGTTTTTTTTTTGCTGAGTATTACCTTGAAACTTTAGTACTATAGAAACATTTGCCTAGCTTTCTCAGCTTAACCAACTTATTCCCACGGTTATCATCGCGCATCGTGCATAATATTTAATTCGAATTTTGATGAATTTATGCGCATTTCACACGTTTCTTAAGGCAAGGTGTTAAGATACTGAGTGAGGCTTTTCGATAAAGGTTTTATCGTTTCCTGCTTTTTAACCTATTATCTGTCAAATTACTCAATGTTGTGGCCAGGGAGGAGCCAGGCGGAAACCGTATTTTATTGATAAAAATAAAAACTCAACAAAATACGCAAACCAAAGAAATTTAAAGGGCGAAAGTTTTAAAATATTTTATAGATGTTTCTTCTCTGTCAGAACTTTGCACTGCTGGTTGTGAAGCTGCTTGTCCTGTGGTCGAACTGGAAGCCTCCATTCAAAACCAATAACACATATTGTATCCATAAAATACAAATTCACCGAACAGAAGTATGCACAACAAACACTGACCTGCAAGTCTGACTCAGAAAGGACAGATCGAAGACAATTTAGTGCAGTGATTGCTTGATTTAATGAATTCGAAACGTTGTGCGAACTACCATTTCGCGCTGCCATGTTTTAGAGCGAAGAAGCCGAAGATACCAGATGCGCTATGCGTTCCCCCTGCGGATCTCCCGGTCGCATGGAGACTGGCTTAAATGATACTTTTACCCCTTGTTTACAGGGGCTTTGGAAGCCGTGGGTGTCCGGACACCCACAACTTTTGGAGTGTGGGTGTCCCCTACTTGCCTGAAAATTTGATATATTTAATGCCAGTTTTTTGCATGTGCATTTCCACGCAATAGCCAATTTCCCAAGTTTTCAAATTACTGTACAGACCCTGGTCCCTGAACTCTGACCACCCCTGACTGACATACAGGTCAGTGACCCTGTGTTAACCAAAAAACCTAGCCTGCAAGCATATTTAGCATATTAAGCATATTAGCCTGCCATAAAATTTTCAATCATATATGTCTATAAATTTTTTTGTATTTAATTTAATTTTGTTTTTATTTTAAATCAATATTTTTTCTTTTTATTTTGCATTCATTTTTTTTTCATAAATTTTAAAAACAAAAATCGCAGTGTCCCAGGAGAGACATTGGTTAAAAACAAAAATCGCAGTGTCCCAGGAGAGACATTGGTGCCCCATCATGCACTTCAAGTAAAAAGCGGACCCTGATAGATGTTTTCGAGCGACGCTCAACTCGCATCGGCCCTTCCCTCGCTTTTCAAAATGGCGCACAGACACCATGAGTGCAGAATGCGGTGTAAGCACTCACAATAAGATGGAGAAATTCAAGCAATACGAAGCCTCGATGGCTCAAAAAAGAAAAAGGAAAGCAGAGAAAAATAAATCGTGCAAGGGAAAAGAACGTATGTTGCCGACCAAATTAACCATACAACGACTGTCCGCTCAAGTGAAAGGGTCGTCCCAAAAATATGCAACGATGGGCCCATTAAAGCGAGTAGAGGTTTTGGAAGATGATTTGTGTGAAGAAGCGTCAATTGAGGTAATTCGCCGTGCTTGCGTGGCAGGGTTTAACTTGACTGGTATGTCGTGTGACATTCTCGAGTCGGAAAGAGCCCCTTCAATCGAAAGTCTTGAGGAGATCAAAAATTTGAATGGCACAATATTTATTAGATTTGTTAATCAGACATCACCTGGCAATGATTCCGACATAGAAGAATTACCTGACTACCGACATAGGTGTGAAAAGAAAGTCAAACTAAATGCACTGCTCATAGTAGCCCAACGG